>APFE030945164.1:0-21676 GCA_000404065.3 Pinus taeda | reverse complement strand
GTTTTCACCCACATTGGGTTTCCACCTTATATCTGGTGTTCTTGTGTGTGATTGTCTTTCTGCTCTATTTTACTGTCTCTGGTTACTGGTTATTTGATGTTGCATCTCATATTAACAAACATCATCTGAAAGTTTAAGAAAATTAAAAGTTTTCTTTGTGTACGCTGGTTTACCTCTAAATAGTTGCGTATATACGTGAGTTTAATTAACTGAAGTAGCGTATACAATTTGGTTTTTGAAAAGGATTATTTGACTTGATAATACTGATTCACCCCCCCTCTCAGTATTATTTCCAACATATACCTCTTCAATTTTGTGTTCATATTCCCCCACAATGTATTCCAAAATGCAATGATAAATGTCATGTCTCTATCTAGAATGATACTTCTTAGTATCATAAAGTGCACCCAAACTTACCAAAAGAGAATTTTTTCTCACTCTTTCTTGTTAATGGTCTTTCTAGATGGAATTATAGAAAACATCATGTTGAACCTATTTACTACCACCATCACATTGTCATACGCCTTCTTTCTTGTTAGTAGACCTCTCGCAAAGTCCATGGAAATGATTTCCCAAGGACGAGTGGATATAGGGAAGGGATGATATAGACCTTATTTCCTATTAGGGTGCTTGTATGTACAATAAATAATTCATCCTCTTATGATCCAAGTTGTTTCTTCTAGAATCCCAGGACAATAAACACACCTTTACATGTTGGCCACTGGGGGTGATGATGACTTTTGTGTGTAGTATACCTCCCCCCCCCCCCCCCCCAAAGCAAGGGTTCATGTGTAGCACCGTAGAAGCTAAAAAATAGATGAAAAAATGCCTTATAAGATATTTTAATTTCATAGCCAATATGGGTGGTTCATTAGGCGAATGGTCTAGTAGTAGAAGTTATGTTAACTTAGGGTATTCTTCCCCTAGAATGCACCCCCTTGGTTTATATGAGGGAATTGTATTACGACTATGGATTATTATTATGAGCAAGAGAAAGGGAGAAGATTGTGTGAGAGCGAAGAGGAAATTATATCGGATCTGTTGTAGGTTGTATTCCTTCATGTTGATGGATAATATAAAAGGAAATACTGGATGTTTTTCCATGGATGCAGCCTAAGTTAGGTAAACCATGTATATCTATGTCTCTCTTGTTTTACCCATTTCTATAATCATGTTTCTACAATATTTTTTGTATTTCATTTATATTTTAATTAATTTCTAATAACCACTGTCTCCCCTACACCAAAATGCCTTTTAACCTTGGAAGTTTGAACCTCTCTCATCAACAAAATCCACTCACCATTGGATAACATAATTTATCTATCCTATAGAGCAGCCCATTTTGGAGATGGAAATAAATTGTTTTGTCACCATCTTTCACATGAATCAACCTTTAAAATTACTGAAACATATCTATGAAGTCCTCATCCTCTATGTATTCCATGTTTCTCTCTACCCATCATGGTTGAAAGGCTCCATGTACATAAAAATATTCAAAGAAGTGATCTTTGATGTGAGTATCCTTGAATGCATGTCAACCAATTTTCTTTCATTTCTCTTCCTATACTTTGTCACTAAATGGAACTTCTGTTAAAAAAACCCATCTACAAGTAATTCCTAGTTCAATGTAGCTTACTCTATACCTAGACATGTTATAATGGTATCTGATATGTGTGGTTTACTGTCTCCTTCCTGATCAAATAGTGTTTCAACTTCTTCACAACTTATTCTAGGTTATAGAGCTCCTTGTCATAGGTAGGACAACTGAAAATGTCCCCATGAAGTATTTGATAATAGTAGCCTACATGCCTTCCTCCTTGTATCAATATCACCCCCATAACATATCCAATTGCATATATGTTGATTTTGAATGCTTCTTGCAAGTTTTATGTCACATAGTGGCTACCTAAGTAATCTTCTTATTTATTTCCTCAGATGCTTTTTTCTGACACTTTCCCCAACAAAAATTATATCCACTCATTTTTATTGCTTGGAGTGGTGTTGCTACTATTGAAAACAATGCTATGATTTTCCTAAAGTACTATTCTACCCCAAAAAAAATTTAAACTTAGAAACATTAGTGGGAACTTATCACTTCATGATGTCCTCCATCTTGGTAGGATCTATCTTTACTTTCCCTCCATCAGTCATATTTCCTTGATACACCAAAGATTGTTGTGAAAAATCACACTTATTTATATTTTATAGGAGTTTGTTCTTATTTAATCTATGTAACAACTAATGAAATGTGAAATGTGCTCCTCCTAGGTATCATTATGTATTCGTGTGTCAGTCAAATAAACTGAGAAATGAATTTATAAAAGAGTGCAACATATCATTCATTAACATTATAAATTTATTTGTTTCAATACATATGCCAAATTTCATGAATAACCACTCATATGAACCATGCCTAGTTTTGAGGGAGGTCCTTCAAATATCTTCTTCTTTAACCCAAACCTAATAATATCCTAACTTTAATTCTAACTTTGTGAATATTTTGGCTTCCTAAAACTAAACGAATTTATCACTCATCAGGGGTAATGGGTGTTGGGAAAATTAATTATTCCAAAAGGATCAACTAACCTCTGCATATTAGAATGTCAACCTTAGGTCTTATCTATTTATTTCAAGGTTATCTGCAAGGTATATGCAAGAGATAATGTCAGTGACACTAATTACTACCATCTTAACAATAAATAAAACTGCAATGGTAAAGGAATCAATTCATGAAAAAAATATAAAATATTTTTCAAAATAAATGAAAACATTCAAAGCATAAAACCCTATCAAGTACTAAGTTATTACCTAGGCAACAATAATTATAGAATGAAAGAAAAAACTCTACAGAACTATACTACCAAAAGGAACTTCGACAAAATGAAACAAAAATTCAATAAATTCAATGATCCTATGATAATCTACGAGAAACAACAATGATGTAATAACAATCCCAAATGAATCATCTAAGGTAAATACAAATCTACAACAACAAACTATAATTTCTATTTAAATAAAAACACACAATCTTACAATTAATTCGACTAACAAGTGATTATAAATTGAAAGCAATGAAATAAAGAAATAACTGAAATGAAAGAACAAAATGCATATTTAATAGTATAGGTGCATGTTAGATTTTAAGCTTCTGTGGAAGTTTTTTGTAGTGTCATGATCCGGATTATCCAGAGTTTATTGTTCATTCTGCCGACATTTCAAACCCCAAAGGGGGTCCATCATCAGGACTAATCAGATAGAATATCGAAAAGGAATGCAAGATTATTGAGAGAAGAGAGCTTATCGACCTGAGTATAAATAAGCCAAATAAGCCAAAAACCTAATTTCATAAAGAAACTGACAAATGATGTTTACTAATTATTATTTTATTTCATTTTATTTCCAGGATCAATCCCAAACGACTAGAATCAAACTGTCTTGTGAAAGAACTCAAGACAACATATTAAGTATGAATAAAAACATATTTCATTGAATTATAAAATATCATTTACAATCAATATCTTTGCAATTTCATGAATTATATCAAAAATATTATAGCTGAAAAACCTATCTTGAGGCTCAATTCCTAATATTTATACTATGACTGTAAAAGATAGAAACATTAAATATGTTTCTGATAAAGATTAATCCTAAGAATGTTAAGATTCTCAAGATGCTCATTTTATGTTACAAAATGTCTTAATATTTCCCATATAACAAAGTCGAGACCTTCTTCTTAACCAATTTGCTCCAAATAGGAATCAACTCCATTTAACTAGCCATGATTGGTTAAGAAAATACCACAATATCTGATCCTCTATAATGAGTTCAAGAAAGAAAATCAGGTGTTGACTCATCGCTAGATCCTTCTTTAAAATAAGGATCCAACTGTAAGTACCCAATGATTTTGTGATCAAATCATTTCATAAATAAATAGAATAATAAAAGTACCTCAAATTCTTCTACAATCTATATTACATAAACTACCATATCCTCAATGAAATAAAGGCTCAAGAAAAACATATAAAAAAAAAGAAATTGGGGAAAGAAATTATAACAATTATGAGGCCCAAAATCAGCCCCCAACTAAACTCTTTGAATGACCTAATGTAATGATTAGCATGAAAGGTTGTTAAGGAGTAAGCTACAAAATATTCTTCTCCTTTGTATCTAAATCCATTCTTACTTCTGAGTTCCTAAAAGGTCACATACTTACCTACCTCTGTTATATCATAGTCAAATTTATAATAAGCCTAAGGGCATCATATCATTGGACATCTATACTTGCACCTGATCCAATTGAGACCTTTTTCCAATACCATGTGAACATACTATTGTACTCTAGTCATGGCATATTGAAAATTATGGAAGCCAAAGGGTTCTCTATTTTTTCCTTTATTAGGTGATGCCTGCCATCAGTTTTGGAGAATTTGGTCTCTACAGATAAATTCTAATTCCCTAGATAAGAAGTTTTATCTAGAAAAATAGTTTAGAATGTTTTAGACTTTTCCTATAAGCAATAGATAAGATGAGAAGATAAGAAGACCTACTTGTAGTTCCCCTTTCCTCTCATCTCCCTTGTATCGATCCTCTTGCTCCTTCCCATACTTAATATGCTTGAGAAGTACCATGTAAACACAACAGAAAACAAAGAACTGATAAAAGCACATGATCTATTGAATATAAGTGGAATGAGTGAGATATAATTCACACATATAAGCATTATGAAAGAATACAAACATATGGGAAAAACATTCAAACACTTTCTTAGATAGAAGAAGGAATTGTAACCATTGGTGTCTAATTCAAATCTATTCCTCCAGCTTGGATCCCCTCCACCTCACATCAAAAGCATGACAAACTTGTAGCAATACAATACTTGCTTCAAATTGAAATCTCATAGCAGCATTATCTCCTTACAATTCAACATAATCCAGCCCCTGATCACTTAGATGAGTGGTCAATTTATAGGAAGAAGGAGGTTTTTTCATAAATGGTGGCATTGAATGGCCTTCCATACTTAGAATTAGTTCCATGGAGGAACAAATGAAAGGATAGGATGTGCCTTAACTCATTCCTCGTCCATTTTCAAGCTCATAGGAGTCGATAAGTGAGGGAACCTTATAGATGATTCCAAAAGATAAGAATATTCCCCAAAGACTATGTGAATTTCACTCATTCTCACCCAGTGTAGGTGAAAGGAAGCCTAAGTGCTCTACAAAGCACCCTGGTAGTGGATTCAACTACTTTGTAGTGCACGTTTCTAAGGGTTTACCTGACTTCCCTCTAGAGGCTATTTCTCAATGTCTTCAAGTCATGAAACTATCTCGGAAGGAGGCATTCAAAGGGGTGACTTGTTTAGGGCATGAAGCAACTGAAATTAGGGTTTGATGACTCCTAAAATATTGATCTAGACGATGGGATTGATATGATCAAATGGATTTGTAACAGTTTCCCCCAAAGCATGAAGTTGGAAAAATTCGAATGTTGAATGAAATGCTTTACGATGTGGTGAGGAGGTATTGAAGTGGAAGGTGACCTACATCAATTATAATACATATATCATGATATTTGATTTTGAATGAATTTCTGAGGGAATGCATACCCATGCTCAACTTATAAACTTTCATAACATGTACATAAATAGTCATCTATAGATATAGACCCACGATCAGAATGACTATCAATGTAAATCCATTGTACATATGATTTAGTACTCTTGAAATTACAACCTAGATGGATGAAACTAGATCAGGGGTCTTCTATCTCATTCAATTGTTTTCTCAAGTATGAGTCTAACCATGTGAATATGTGATCTGAAGTCAAACATGGGAAGACACCATATGATTATCAGCCAATGATGTAAGATGTTAACAGATGCGAGAGAAGTCACTGATAATGATAATGATCCTCAAGGTAGTGCAGTACATTCTGCATTTTTTGAATGGATGATTTGTTTTCGAACACAAAACAAAGTCCTTTAGTCAAAGGAAATTGGTGTTAACCTATCATCAGAAGAAAGAAACTTGCCATTGGTACATGCAAACCTCATGATACTGGAAGGGTGTTTCTAAGTCAACTTCTTGGGTAATGTGTTGATGTCGATAAGAATTGACTCATCACAGGAGGGCCTTGATGTATCTCACATCAACAACATAAAATGAGTGTAGTGATTTTAGAGATGGAATTTGACTGATGACACAAGGTTCAAAAATGGTGGTCATGAAAATGAAGGTTTATGGTATTGTAAAGGATGAATTTTGACTGAATGACTTCTCTTGAACATGTCAGCAACACTGAAATGAATTGGTATCATTGAATCAAAACAAACTGACGGATGGTATGATAGACCAATCGTATGATAACCATCAAGCTCATAACCCAACCCAAATAGTCATGGTGATGGAGTGAAAGTGTTATGTTCAAGAGCGACTTGCTACCATAAAGCAGTTTTCCCCTTTTTCCCATTTTCACGAGTCATTGCTGACCACTACCTCTTTATTTTTATCAGGCTTGAGGAGGATAACATATGCTTGTTGTATAATTCCACCCTTTGGGTGAATCCATCGCTATTTTATGTTTTAATGAATCTAACGAAGGTGAAACTTGGTCTTGTCTATATGGAAAAGTTTGTCGTTGTTTGATGTTTTAACAAGCTTAACAACAAAGATAACTCGGTCCTTTTCGTGTTTATAAAGTTTGAAAAGGTACAAAAAGAAAACTCCACAATATCTTTTTCATAAGTTAATCTCTCAAGCTCGAAAAAGCATAAAATAATATAAGAGAGATGTCATTTCCTGTCCATTAACGAGTTGAAAAGGACAAGCGCTCGACAATCTTTTCATGTTTAGAGAACCTAAAAAGAGCAAAAACGGGACTCCACTTTGAGGAACGAGTGGTGTCTAGGATAGAAACTAGTTCCGGTGATGTTGTAACTTTTCAAAACATGTTGATTTATGTGAAGAGGTTGGCTAATAAGACCACTCGTTGCAACTGACCCTCAAAAGGGGTAAAACAACCAAGTGAAAGTGTATGATTGACCAAAGGGATGGTGGCAATGGGATGAAAACAGCCAAGGCTCATCTAACAAAAAAGGCTGATAGAATGGTAATCACGAGGGTTAAAAATGGAAATGGGTTCATTATTACACAATATTGAACCATAGGGAAGTATGATTGGATTCAGTTTCATGTTTACAAAAGCTTGGAATGGAAAAATATGGTTGGATTTAGTTTCATTTTTACACAAGCTTAAAATAAAGAACTATGCTTGAATTTGGTTTCGTTTTTGCACAAGCTTGAAACAAAAAAAATATGCTTGATATTGGTTTACATGCCCCCAAGATGATGAAAGGGAGAGTCTCCTGTAACCAGATGGAAGTCACCGCGGTGAAGCAGGATGGTTATCCAACACTTTTTTGGCTTCATCCAGATAGGGGCAAAGGTGAATGGGGTGATTTCCTTCAAATAACCTATAGGGGAACTTAACTTTACCACCAGGTGCATGCCTCCCAAGCTTCATTACATTCACCTAAGTAAAATTCTTGGGGCTATCAGGTGGATGGAATGAAGGTCCTTTTACAATATCAAGTGAAAGATTCGACTGGGATTTTACGAGATCTAATCAACGACTCGACTTCAAACTTTGCTCCAAGGGACCTTGTTTCATTTTTTGATGAGATTGACACATGACAAGGAACTCTCCTTATATTCCTTATTTCATTTTTTAATGAGCTTGACACTAGACAAGGAACTATGCTCATACTCCTTGTTTCATTTTTGAACGAGGTTGACACAAGACCAGGAACTATCCTCATATCCTTGGTTTCATTTTTTAACGAGGCTGACACAAGGCAAGGAACTATCCTCATGGGACCTATTTCATTTTTTAATGAGCTTGACATAGCAAAATAACTATCTTGAGATTCCTTGTTTCATTTTTTAATGAGGTTGACACAAGACAAGGAACTATCCTCATGAACCCTTGTTTCATTTTTTAACGAGGTTGACATAAGACCAGGAAATATCCTCATATCCTTGTTTCACAACCCATAAGAGGTCATGAATTCCAAGATTTTCTCATTAGATGGGAGAACAATGCTCTGGAAGGAGAGATCTGGTTCCAATGCCCCCAATTCATAATGTACAACATCACTTAATTGATCGTTAGTTGATGTAGTCATGGAACGAGTTGCCACATAATTGACCCAGGGCAGGGATCATACCATTGGTACAAAAGGACCATTTATGGAAGATGGTTGAGAGGAAGCCATATTTGGACAAGGAAAATTATGCCTTCACGCTAGAAACAAATCACTCGAAAGAGCGCTGAAACAATAGCTCCCATGCCATAAACATAGTCGCGCCCAAGAACTAAATTGTAATATAAGGGGCCTAGGACTACCATCACATTCGAATAAATGATTCTTCCTCCCAAAGTTATAGGTAACTGAGGAAGGTGTTGGAAATAATATTGAGAGGGGGGGTGAATCAGTATTATCAAATTCTTTTCAATATGCCTTCCTTAACTTAATCTTTAGATATTGATCATTAACTTGTATGTCAGTACCATATAATAATGAGCATGAAACAAGAAAAATAGATAGTCACACCAAAGAACACCAGATATAAGGTGGAAACCTAATGTGGGTGAAAACCACCTGCTGCAATATGTCTCTATCTTCTTTCAATTAGAAACTTCTTTTACAATGGTTTTGTATTGGTGCAGTCCTTTACCAGTACGCAGGCTACAACCTGCAGAGAGCTACAACTCTCTCTCGTTTTCTAGTCTTTCCTAGAAGGGAGCTACAACCCCCCTTAGCTCTTTTACTTATTTAAGGACCACGTTTCATAAATTTTAAGACTGGATCCATGAACATCAAATAATCGTCAAGTACATGTAAATCGCCCAATCTCCTTATACAATGAACCAATGAATCACCCAATTCTTCAGAATGCTGTAAACAGAAAGGTAATACCAGACATCTAAACCTAGAATTCTGTAGCAATAGATAAAACACAATCAACAAATGTTTCAAGATAAGACGGCAACTTCAGCAACAGGGGCCTGCGTATATCCACAGCTCTTCTGAGTCTGAAATGCACAGATCCACACTGGTCGTTCTTCTGCTCTACGTACTTTTCTTTAGATCTGCCCTTTTACTTTCTGACTTACAACATACATCTGCACTGTGTCTTCTGCTTTCCTGCATACCTCGCACTTCACCTTTTTCTGTGTTGTGTGCACCCTGCACTGTGCCTTCAACTTTGCTGCGTACCCCGCACTGCGCCTTTCGCTGCACTGCGTACCCCCGCACTAATCCTTTTACTGCGCTGCGTACCCCCGCACTGCACCTTCGGATCGCCCACGGACTTCTGATTAGGGCTAAATTTACAGTCCTTCAATGTGCCACAGTCAGTCTGATCCACAGATCTGTTCATGCACCCAAGAGATCACGACATGACAATAGATTCACCTTAATTTATCTCCTTGATTTAGATCTAGCTTTCAAAACCAAACACCCAAAATTCCAGATCTTAAGATATTCAAATTTCACAAGTGTGTGGCCAAGAGATCTCCTTTCCTTTTTATAGGAAACCCTTTCTCAATACCATGGTCCAAAACCATAATAACACAATACCATGAACCCAATACTTGGGATCAATAATTTTGGATGCAATACCACGGACCAAAACCATTTGATCAAAAACTGTCGGACTAATACCATGAACCATTCATGAATATTCCCACGTGCACACACTTTTATGCATTGGAGAGAGTGAACCTGGGGTCCGCACCTTCTGAACGTATCACCTACGTGTATGTACGCACTGCTTGGTCGGCATACCTGTGGGTCTGCAGCTTACACTAGGATTACCTGTAGGTATATTAATTTCCATGATTTTGAGTGCCTGAACTGAGATCTGCTACAAGAGTGAGTTGCCATCAAGTACAACACCTGTACTATATAGCCAAACTAGAAACATAATGCCAACAATCTCCCCCTTTGGACTTGATGGAAACCTTAAGATCCTCAATGTCATTCTCCCCCTTTGACATCAAGGGCAAATGGTTATGCCCCCCTTGAGAACATGCTTAAGTCTTTGCTCTGCTAATAATGCTCCCCCTAACCAGATCCATAATCCACCATAATCCACCATAAATTTCTTCAAGAAGAACCATAATCCACCATGACCATAAAAGAGATAGAGACATATTGCAAAGCCATGTTCAGATCAACATCCATGTTCTCTTTCTGTGCTACCATAATGCCAACAATGCATTATATGTGCTCCCCCTGAACCTATGCCACCAATCCACAAACTAGCAAATGTACACGTATACCACATATAGACCTCGCGTACAACCAACAGATGAGATTCAACAACAAGATGATGCATCAACTACCCCTAGCTTTTGCTTCAGGTATTCAAAGGTCTCCCTGGGCAATGGTTTGGTGAGAATATCAGCAACTTGTTCCTTAGAAGGAACATACTCCA
The DNA here is from genome assembly GCA_000404065.3 of Pinus taeda. Taxonomy (NCBI): domain Eukaryota; kingdom Viridiplantae; phylum Streptophyta; class Pinopsida; order Pinales; family Pinaceae; genus Pinus; species Pinus taeda. The sequence goes on along the minus strand of APFE030945164.1, from coordinate 11,180 downwards.
ACTTGATCTTTTGTTCAATCACTTGTTCCCTGAGAAAGTGATACTTGATCGGTATGTGCTTGGTCTTTGAATGCATGACTGGGTTCTTTGAAATGCTGATTGCACTTGTATTATCACATAATATGGAGATAGGTGGTGTACAAGTGATTTGAAAGTCCTGCAAGGTCTACTACATCCAAAGGAGTTGAGTGCAGTAAGATGCAGCAGCCACATATTCCGCTTCAGCTGTAGATAAAGGAATCGAACTATGTTTCTTGCTGAACCAAGATAGTAATCTAGAACCCATAAAGAATACACCACCACTTGTGCTTTTCCTGTCATCCACGCTTCCGGCCCAATCTGCATCTGTATAAGCATGAAGTGTGAGATCTGTATCTCTAGGATACCATAAGCCATAGTTTTGAGTTCCGTGAAGGTACTTAAAGATTCTCTTCACTGCCTGAAGATGAGTTTCCTTCAGATTTACCTGAAATCTTCCAACTATTCCTACTGCATGCATGATGTTTGGTCGAGTACCTGTCAAATAAAGTAGACTTCCAATTATAGACCTATAGGTTGGTTGATGCACTGCTGTTGATTCATCATTTGCACTAAGGCTGCATCCTGTGACCATGGGGGTACATACTGGTGTTGCATCTTTCATGCCATATTTCTTCAAAATTTGCTTGAGATACTTGGTTTGAGACAAGAAGATCCCGCCTTCATTTTTTTGGATTTGCAATCCATGAAAGTATGTCAGTTCTCCAAGCAAGGACATTTCGAATTCTTTCTGCATCACCAAGGAAAAGCTTTCACTCATAGCTTCTTCATTGCTGCCAAAGATAATATCATCTACATACACAACAAGTAATTTGTCATTTTCAATTTTTATATAAATATTACTATCTGTTGATCCCTTTGAAAAACCCTATTGATGAAGATATTTGTCCAAACGATAGTACCAAGCCCTTGGAGCCTGTTTAAGACCATAGAGAGCCTTTTTTAGTCTGCATACAAGATTTGGATCATTCCCAAGGATGAAACCATCTGGTTGCTCAATGTACACTTCTTCTTCTAATTCCCCATTCAGAAAGGCTGATTTCACATCCATTTGAAAAACTTTGAACTTTTGAAAGCTTGAGAGAGCAAGAAACATTCATATGGCCTCAAGTCTAGCAACAGGAGCAAAAGTTTCTTCAAAGCCTATTCCTTCTTGTTGAGCATACCCTTTACAAACAAGTCTGGCCTTGTTTCTAATAACATCCCCATTTTCATTCAACTTGTTCTTGAAGATGCATTTTGTCCCTATGACATTCTTATCTTTTGGTCTAGGAACCAACTCCCAAGTGTTGTTCTTTTCAGTCTGCTCAAGTTCTTCATCCATTTCCTTGATCCAGCATTCATCTTTGCATGCCTCTTTTACATTTTGTTGCTCAGTGGAGGAGAATAATGCCAAATAGCTTGAGGCTTCTGCAATTGTTCTTCTAGTTTGTACACCTGCTTCTTTCTGCCCCAAAATCTAAGATTTTGGATGATTCTTTTGAACGTACCTAGATGGAGTCCTTTCTTCTATCCTTATCTATTCCTCTGGTGCCCCTTGAGGTTCTTCTTCATCCTCTTCGATATATTCATGATTTAATTGCCTAGGGATGTATCCTTTTTCATCAACCACTACATCAATGTTGTCGAAAATTCTTCCAAGTCTTTTATTATAACATTTATATGCTTTGCTGTAGGGAGAATCAAGGAGAATGCCTTCATCTACTCTAGGTTCAAGTTTGCCAAGTTGTTCATCAGTATTCTTAATATAGCATTTGCTCCTAAAAATTTTGAAATGCTTTACCGAAGGAGTCTCACCATACCAGAGCTCGTGCGGAGTTTGAGTGTTGTTCACTCGGACATCTGTTTTGTTGAGAATAACAACTGCAGCATATGCAGCTTCAACCCAGAAGGTTGCGAGAGTTCCAGACTCATCAAGCATAGCACAAGCCATTTTTTGGACTGTTCTGTTCATCCTTTCCACCACTCCATTTTGCTGAGGATTCCTAGCTATAGAGAATTCCCTTCTTATTCCATGTTCTTCACAGAAATCAAAAAATTCATTTGAGGTAAACTCCCCACCTCTGTCAGACTTGAGGCACTTGATTTTGTAATCTGATTTATTTTCAACCAAGGCTTTGAAGGATTGGAATTTTTTGAATGCTTCGTCCTTGTGCTTCATAAGTCCTAACCAAAAAATCCTGGAGAAGTCGTCAATGAATAATATAAGGTATTCTTCTCCTCGAGGTGACCTTGTCCTAAATGGACCACATACATCTATATGGACTAGCTCAAGAGGCCTACTGGCAGATCCTTCCTTCTCAGGGAAGTTAGTTTTGGTTTTCTTCCCAAACTGACATGATTTGCATATGGTGTTGTCTGGAATTTTCATGTCTGGAAGACCACGAACTGCCTGGTATTTGCATGCTTTCCTTATTTGTGAAAAGCTTAGATGCCCCAACCTCCGGTGCCATAACCAGTGTTCAACATTTTTTCTCAAATAACATTGTTGTTCTCCTTCTTCAAATATGTATAGATTATTTGGAGTTCTTCTGCCTTTGAGAACTATTCTTCTTGTATCAAGACCGTGAACACTACACCCATCTGATCGAAATATTACCTCGGTTCCATTATCGCACATCTGACTGACACTTAATAGATTATGCTTCAAGCCATCAACATACAAAACATTTCCAGCTTTGACCTTTTCTTTCAATTGAGCAATTCATTTTCCTTTTATGGCTATAGGGGTATCATTTCCAAAAGAAACTTTCTTTCCTTTTTCTAAAGCAGTATATGATTCAAGTTTTTCTTTATCACCTGTCATATGCTTCTAACATCCGTTGTCACTGTACCATTGATTTTCATGTACTTCTGCATATAAAGCTATCCCACATCTTTCTGGTTGTGGTTCCTTCATTCTCCATGTTTTGGCACTTGAGATTTGTTCCTTTTGCGTTGTCTTCCAAAACCTGCTCCTACATTCACAATCTTCATGACCAAAATTATTACAAATAGAACATTCAATTTCACTTTCAAGGGTGGAAAAGTTGTTATAGGTCCTCTTCGTGATTGCAGGCATACTTCTTTTTTTTTTAGCCTCTCTACTCATCATTGTCTTATAGGCAGCACATTGAGCTGCTTTGTGTCCAAATTTATGGCAAGAGAAACATTGGTCATTGAAGAAATTCCTGCGACTATCATCCAACTGATTGTAGTTTCTACTGACATCCATTCTTGAAGAAAATTGGGAAGATTTTAGCTATGGCTGGTTCTAGCTTCTGTTTGTCATTAAGGTAGCATGCCCCCGATTTTCTTGATAATCTTTGTTCGTTCTTAAGGAAGACTGTCCCTGATTTACCTGATGATTTTTATTAGGCCTTTGCTCACTTCTTCTTGCTGCATCAAGATAACTTTTGGAGGTGGAAGCTTGAGATGCTTCTCCATTATATCCTAGACCTGTCTTGATTAGAGGGGAACGCTACACATTGATAATCTCATCTAGAGTTTCATATCCTTTAACAAATTTAAGATTAAGGGCCTTTGTTTTCTCAATTTCTTTTCCAAGGCCAACAATTTCACATTCTAACTTCTCAAGAAATTTCTCTTTTTCATCAAGTTGAAATTGCAGAGTATCAATGATCACATTCTTTTCTTCTAAACATGTTTTGAGTCTAGACATTTCTTCATAAAAGCCATCCACATCTATAGCATCCATGTAATCATCATCTTCAAAGGCCATTAAAAGTTTATAGTGATTACCTCGTTCATCTTCATCATTATTTGATAGTCCATCACTATCTTCATGAGTGTAATAACTTTTATTGTTTGCATTCTCTTTCTTGTTCCATCTAACAGGTTCCTTCCCCTTATCCTTGTGAGGACATTTGGCAGCATAGTGACCTACTCTTCTGCAAGCAAAGCGTTTGAAAGGTAACTTACCTCGGAATCGTCCAGCACCCCGTTGAAGATTTTTGACAAAATTTGATTCTTCTTCTTCATCTAATATGTGTCCTGACTCATAGTAGACTCCTTTGCCAGAAGCGTTGAGGGCAGCTTCTCTCCTGTATGATGGTCCTCCTTTCCTCATTCCATAAACAGTTAGAATTCCATGCAGCTGTGACATTTTAAGGTTTTGGATATTCTCCTTTTCTTCTATTGCAGAAACTTTAGATTCAAACCTAGGGGACAGAGATCTTAGAACTTTTTCAACTACAATAGCCTCTTTTACTTCTTCACCCAAATTTTTCATACAATTAACAATTTCATCTACACGAAGAAAATAATTATCCACGCTTTCATCATTATACATCTTGAGATTTTCATACTGAATCCTGAGGGTTTCAAGTTTTGCTCGTTTTACCTGATCATCTCCTTCATAGCTCAGAACAATCTTGTCCCATATCTCTTTTGCGGATGTTAACTGCATAACCTTGACAAATTCTGATTGAGATAGGCATCCCAATAGAGTATTAACGACTTTTGCATTTGTTTCATACTTCTTCTTCTCAGCTGGATCTGTAGGAGTTGTTGATGGAAAAGTATACCCTGTATCTATGATATCCCAGACTTCTGTACCAAGAGATTGAAGATAGGCAGTAACTCTTACCTTTCAATAAACGAAGTTTGTCCCATCAAAAATTGATGGTCTGATTGATGCTTCCCTCTCATAGTTGCTCATGATGAAAGATCTTCCTTCAAGCGATCAAGCTTCTTCTGAAGGACGTGCTATGATACCAATTGTTGGAAATAATACTGAGAGGGGGGGTGAATTAGTATTATCAAATTCTTTTCAATATGCCTTCCTTAACTTAATATTTAGATATTGATCATTAACTTGTATGTCAGTACCATATAATAATGAGCATGAAACAAGAAAAACAGATAGTCACACCAAAGAACACCAGATATAAGGTGGAAACCAAATGTGGGTGAAAACCACCTGCTGCAATATGTCTCTATCTTCTTTCAATTAGAAACTTATTTTACAATGGTTTTGTATTGGTGCAGTCCTTTACCAGTACGCAGGCTGCAACCTACAGAGAGATACAACTCTCTCTCATTTTATAGTCTCTCCTGGAAGGGAGGTACAACCCCCCTTAGCTCTTTTACTTCTTTAAGGACCACGTTTCATAAATTTTCAGACTGGATCCATGAACATCAAATAATCATCAAATACATGTAATTCACCCAATCTCCTTATACAATGAACCAATGAATCACCCAATTCTTCAGAATTTTGTAAACAGAAAGGTAATACCAGACATATAAACCCAGAATTCTGCAGCAATAGATAAAATACAATCAACAAATGTTTCCAGATAAGACCGCAACTTCAACAACAGGGGCCTGCGTATATCCGCAGCTCTTCTGAGTCTGAACTATGCAGATCCGCACTGGTCATTCTTCTGCTCTGCGTACTTTCCTTCAGATCCGCCCTTTTACTTTCTGACTTACAACGTACATCCACAATGTGTCTTCTGCTTTCCTGCATACCTCGCACTTCACCTTTTTCTGTGTTGTGTGCACCCCGCACTGTGCCTTCACCTTTGCTGCGTACCCCGCACTGCACCTTTCGCTGCGCTGTGTACCCCCGTACTGAGCCTTTTACTCTGTTGCGTACCCCCGCACTATGCCTTCGGATCGCCTGCGGACTTCTGATTAGGGCTAAATTTACAGTCCTTCAATGTGCCACAGTCAGTCAAATCCACAGATTTGTTCATGCACCCGAGAGATCACGACATGTCAATAGATTCACCTTAAGTTATCTCCTTGATTTAGATCTAGCTTTTAAAACCAAAAACCCAAAATTTCAGATCTTAAGATATTCAAATTTCACAAGTGTGTGGCCAAGAGATATCATTTCCTTTTTATAGGCAACACTTTCTCAATACCATGGTCCAAAACCATAATAACACAATGCCATGAACCAAATACTTGGGATCAATAATTTTGGATGCAATACCACGGACCAAAACCATTTGATCAAAAACTGTCGAACTAATACCATGAACCATTCATGAAGATTCCCATGTGCATGCGCTTTCATGCATTGGAGAGAGTGAACTTGGGGTCCGCACCTTCTGAACGTATCACCTGCGTGTATGTACGCACCTCTTGGTCAGCATACCTGCGGCTTCGCAACTTATACTGGGATTACTTGTAGGTATCTTAATTTCCATGATTTTGAGTGCCTGAACTAAGATCTGCTACAAGAGTGAGTTTCCATCAAGTACAACACCTGTACCATAGAGCCAAACTAGAAACATAATGCCAACAGAAGGATCCCTAATGGTTAACTAGTTCCTCTATTGAAAGCCAAAAGATTATGGGTAACAGGCATAAGTGGCGGTGAACCAAGTGCTTGCCAAGCAGTTAAGGAAAGGATACTCACAAATTCACCTTCATCTATAATAGTGCCAGATACAATCATATTAGAAACTTGTACTATGATCTAGAAAGGAACATAAGAAGGAATATGGAATCCTACCAATTGATTCCAATCAAAGGAAGTGACTAGACTACTTGGATGGGGTACTGTAGAAACGGGAGAATTAAACCCTTGACTTATGAGAGCAGGAGGATTTTCCTCCTATATTGATGGAACGAGAGGATTTCCCCCAAGCTCATTATAATATGAAGAAACGTAAAGAACTTGCGTGGTATCATATTCACTCTCTTCAGTAAAGGTACGATTAACTAAAGGTGAATACAAGTCAATTGTTTCCTTGACCTATTGATTTGGTTCAGGTATAGACTCATAGGATTCACTTTCAAAGAGAGTGGGTTTGACCGACGGTTGATTTGGGTCAGTCAGTTTATCAACTAGTGTAAGATGAAGGGATAGTTTCCTATAACCAGATGGATGTCATTGCGGTGAAGCAGGACGGTTATCCAACACTTTTTTGGCTTCGTCCATATAGGGACAAAGCTGGATGGGGTGATTCCCTTCACATAACCTACAAGGAAACTTAACTTTACCATTGGTTCCATGAACTTTACTACCACTAGTTGATGGTGTGTCACCAACATGATCTCTAGAAGTTGATGACACAGGATGATGTGAAAAGGGAGACCATTCTTCTAAGATCTGAGGAATATTAGGACAATTTTGAAGAAGATGGTCTCCCGCACAAAGTTTGCATGGATATCAAACTTTGTGAGGCTTGACAAATGGTTTCTCATCAGATATTGCATTCAAATAAATGGTTGCTTGGTTGGACTTCCACTGAATCATTTTTTTGTTATTCTTCCCTTTCTTCTTCTTCTTAGCCACTCGGTTACTGGTACCAATACTTTAACCAAGCGAAGAGGAAGAAGGGGAGGAATGAACAATCGAGGAAAAAGGAAAAGGGTCAACTTTAGGATGAACTGGAGGTTGATTTTGTCCAGTTGGAGGTGTACAAAATTGCGAAGAAATCATGACATTTTGAACCAAGGAGGTTGAAAACAACCATACTGGTAAGCCAATGGTAAATCCCCGTAGGGACAATGTCACCATATATGGAGCAACAGCATTTCCAAAAGGAGTAAAAGGGCTAGGATTCCCATCAAAATTAATTCCTTGATCGGTGGACTCTGCATTTGTTGCCAGATGTTTCAACCTACGATCAACTAAGGAGCGAGCATGGAGGATGTTATCCATGGTGAATTAAATTTATTTTAATCAAAGTAACATAACAAAACAAAAGAGGGATAATCTAGGCAAAAGGTTTACGAAGAAACTGTGAATTGCAGACTACCTCCCGGGGAACTGAGAAGTATAGGAAGGAAATCTTCGAGGTGGCCAACTCAGTTACCTAAGGATGGATACTAACTTAGTGTTTTCCTCCCATATATATCGAAAAGTATGTGGAGGCCCAATCTGTATAAGCGATGTTTAATGCAAAACCGCACAGTGAGAGCATTCCCATATACTTTACGTACTATAACACCACCCTATATACCCAAAGGTACGTGGATAATCTATGAGATACTCATGTACATGGAATGAGGTATCACACTCAGGATGTATGTAGACAGGTTAGCAACAACTTCTTTTTTTTACAACGTCAGAACACATCTCTAGCCTAGAACCACTAAATGTTCTCGTTAATGACAATGCACCATTAGGTTAATTGATGTTAATTTTAAGTTGATCTTGTTGAGGAATTTTTCTTTCAAGTTCACCACATGAGGTATTCTGAAATCACTAGGAATGAAACTATTATGATAAGCATTCCTTCCGTTCAATTTAACGATGAAAATCCTAACTACTTTGGGATAGAGCAATAAGATTTCTTTCAATCAAAGAGCAAAGAGCACATCTACTACAATTTCCCTAGCTATTCCTTTCAAGCATTCACAAACTACAATATGAATGATTCAAGTTTTTCTTTTTGAATCCCATAATGTTATGATGAACAAAAAGAAAATATAATACAATCAATCAATCTTTTATGAGAACGAAGACTTTTACGACAATTCTGTTTCTAAGGAAAAGAAGGTTCTACGACACTTTTTTTTGAATGAAGATTAATCAGCTATATTATAACTTTGATTATGGATTGATAATGAAAAATAAAAAATTTAAGAAACATTAATCAACCAAGTCAAAATAGGGAAGAAAAACGAGATAAAAATTTGATTTCTGAGACATGACATAATCAATCAGCAAGCAAACAAAGAGAGAAAAGCTGGAAAAAACTCAATCCAAAGCTGAAAATTTTTCCCTAAGGTGGATCAACGCATGTCAAAGAGGGATTAACTACACTACAGAGAATTTTATCTCACTCAACGGTGCTCTATAGAGCATTCTTCCCTGATCAAGCCTGCATTGATTCCTGAGAGACCACTCAAGAGTCATCTAACCTCAATTTTTAACCAAAATTCAATGCAAAGAGCTAAAATACAGTCAATGAACACAAATAGGGTCTACAAGAATGTCGAGGAGGTGGATAAGCTACTAGGAAAGGTGATAGTTCCCCAGTATGGCCACCAATTTGTTTTGGAGAATTTGGTATCTACGGATAAATACTAATTCCCTAGATAAGTAGTTGTATCTAGAACAACAATTTAAAGTGTTTTAGACTTTTCCTATAAGAAATAGATAATATGGGAAGATAAGAAGACCTACTTGTAGTTCTACTTTCGTCTCGTATCCCTTGTATTGATACTGTTGCTCCTTCTCATACTTAATATGCTTGAGAAGTACCCTATAAACACAACAGAAAACAAAGAATTAGTAAAAGCACAGATCTTTTGAATATAAGTGAAAGGAATAAGATACAATTCACACATATAAGAATTATCAAACAATACAAACATATGGGAAAATGGTTCAAGCACTTTATTAGATAGAAGGAGGAAATATAACCATTCGTGTCTGATTCAAAGCCATTCCTCCAGCTTGGATCCCATCCACATCACATCAAAAGCATGGTAAACTTGTAGCATTACAATACTTGCTTCAAAGCCAAATCTCATAGTAGCATTATCTCCTTACAATTCAACATAATCCAGCCCCTGATCACTTAGATGAGTGGTCAATTTATAGGAAGATGAAGGAGGTTTTGTCATAAATGGTGGCATTGAATAACATTCCATACATAGAATTAGTTCCATGGAGGAAGGGATGAGAGAATAATATGCACCTTAACTCATTCCTCATCCATTTTTGAGCTCATAGGAGTTGATAAGTGAGGCAACCTTCTAGATGACTCCAAAAGATAAGAATATTCCCCAAACCTTATGTGAATTTCACTCATTCTCAGCTAGTGTAGGTGAAAGGAAGCTTAAGTTCTCTGTAGAGCACCCTAGCAATGGACTCAACTGCTCAGCAACACATCTTTACAAGGGCTTACCTACATTGTTCTATCTATATGCTATTTCCTCCAACCTAGAGACCAAGACCATGTTCCCTCTTATGGAAGGTGTGGTAATATTTTTCCCATTTCACCTAGTTTGAAGCAAATGATACTAAGACCTGGAATTCAATATCTCCAATAATTGGAATAGGATTTTCATTCACATGTTCCTCCAAAAATAAATTTTGCATATATAGTTCACACATAAGTTACTTTGTGTGCTCATCTTATTTATAGAAATTACAGATAAAATCCAACACATTGTTGAATTCATATGGTTTCCCAAACTCTATGTCTTTGGATTTGAGAAACAAGTAATTTTCAAGCAAAAAAAGGCATGATTTCATGATGGGGACATACATGCCTGTTAGGATATTCCGACACATAGGAAATAGTTAAGTTCAACTGGTCTAGTATAGAGTTAGGTATAGAGTTAGGTAAAGTGTGTTTCTTTACCGTTGTACATTTTGTAACTTACAATCCGACGGTCACGATATGTAGTGATTCGATGGTTCATTCTCTCTTCGGTATTACCGACACTTGATCTGTGGCTTGACACCCGATTGGTCCATAAATTCTATTTAAAGCGCATGGAGGGTCATTTGTAGGTTAACCGTGCATGAGAGAAGCTTATGTAAATTTTCATTCTTTCATTAATAAATTGCCTGTAGTAGCCACGTTGGCGTAGGGCGTGGACTGTTTCCCTCTCTGAGGGTTTTAACCACGTCAAAATATTGGTGTATTGATCTATGATCTGTTTGTGAGCGGTGTCCTTTTGGTGTTCTGTCTGAGGAACTTACCCTGTAAATTCATACATGGTATCAGAGCTATTTGAGGGCCGTGTCCATTGGTGATCCAAATCTGAAGCCGGTAGAACTGTATGGGGCTGTCGTTTCCTAGATCTACTATTTCTGACTGCTTTTGGGCCAAGAGGACTACTCTATTGTGTTTGGAGCATCTGTTCCAGTGAGGAACCCCTTTCGTTTCACGCGAAAAGGTTTCTGGTAGCCCTATCTGCGTCATTTTTAAGATCTGGAGGTATAGAGTGTTTATCTGCAGTTTACTATTATTTTCTCTCTGGTTATTTCGGTTTCTGTTTATTTAGCCTTCTTTATTACCGGATCTATACCTTTCATTTCTGCGTATGCTCTTTGCCTTGCGACTCTGTGCAATTTGGGCAAATCAGAAACAGAAAGAAAGTTTTTTTTTTCTCTCATGCGTATGCTCTTTTCCCTGCATCTTAGTGTGATCTTGGAAAATCAGAAACATTGAGAAAAATATTTAGTTTCCGGCTAAAGCTAACTTCGAGCCGTAAGG
>APFE030945161.1:3532-27818 GCA_000404065.3 Pinus taeda | reverse complement strand
TAGGCATTAGGTCTAGGGTTTGCTTTCACTCCTTTCAAAGTTGCCCAAATGTCGGTCCATGTCACCATTCAGCTGAGTCTATCATCATTCAAAAGGATTTCATCATCATGTCAAGTTCCATTGGGTCATTCTACAGCTTGTTCTTGCTTCAGTTGTGCCTAGGCAAGGTTCATTTCCATCTCCTAGGGTTTTGAAGGCAATTTCTCTTGAATGGTAAAATCATTAGCAAAAATTGTGTCCAGATGTTCATACAACTTCCCCTATCCTTCATGTACCTTAATAAATACTTCCAATCACTGAGATCCCCCAAATTCCTCATTTTTACACAAACCCTAGTTTCTTGCCACAACTTGGCAATTTTCTAGGCTAGGCCTGTGTTTTGCCCTTTTGGACCCCTTCCCCTCACTCGATCTCTGAGATTCCACTTTCCCTTGCTTCCTAACATCCCTTCCTACTTTCAAAAAGTTCCCCAAGAATTTATAAGCCCCTTATCCCCTTCATTTCGCTTCATTTCGACAAAATCCCTTGTTTCACACATCGGGATAAGTTTCCCTAAAAAGATGTTCCAGAGTAGTAAAAGATGAATTTTGAAAACCTGAGAGAGGTTTTTGTCCCCAACAGGCCAAATAAGAAAAAACTCCTTCACTTTTTACACAGGTGTCATGGTCTTATAGAAATGTCAAAAATACAATCGCGTCGGGAGAATTGATGCACCTCTGAAGTGACCTTGGGAAAATCAAGTTTTCTCCTAGCTTGGTTGGCCAAATAACTTTCTTGATGCATCAAAGGATAACTAGACAAACATATATTTCCAATGAACTATCATGAGCTCAATTTGGAGTTGAGGAAGGCATTCAAAAGTTGACTGCAACAGCACTCTGCCTTGAGGTAGCCTTATTTGGCACATTTTGACCAGTCTTGGGAGATTTGATTTTTGACAAGGAAAATGAACTCCAAATTGAAAGTTCCAGTTGGGTTGGAAAGTAGACTCAAAGACCTTTCCACTGAGCTATCCTACGCCTAAGTTGGACACGAGAAGGCCTCCAAAATCCTCCTGCAAAATTCCCTATGTGGCGCGCGACACACTCGGCTAGGCGCGCGGCGCATCAGGAGCGCGCGGCGCACTGGGCACAAAGCCATAGTGTAAAAATACAAGTGCCCGGTGCATCAGAGGCATGCAACATGTTGGGTGAGGCATGTGGTGCACTGGGTTTGGAGCTTGAAACTTGTTTGGAAAGGCATCAAATCACCTCCTCTCCCTAATTACATTTTATTTCAAAATTCCCTAATTCCCTGATATTTTCCCCTTCCTAATATTCCTTGTTACATTTGTTTTCCCCTTGGTCACAGCATTGTTTAGATCAGAAGAGCAGTTCACATTCAGTTGTATACAACAGTTTCACATATCAGCATTCATCCAATGGAGTCATGCAACAACAGTTATGTCATCGGGTCATTCATTCGATTATAAAGTGGAAACCCAAAGTGACTCACCCTTGGAAGGACATGCACTCATGAGGCTTCATAAAGGTGGCAGACATATCATTACTTTTCCCGGAACTTGGTGTACAAAGTGAGAATCGGGAGTTTGAAAGCAAAGGTAAAGAGAGCTTCAAGGAGGAAAAAAGTGGATGAAGGACTCTAGATATTGGCTGAGGCATCCTTGGCTCATCATTGCCCTTGATGAAGAACCTTCAGTCCAAATTTCAAGAAATTTGGAGAAATTTTTGTCATTTTGAAATTTTTGGCTTACAAAACAGGTTTTTCGGCTCAACGCGTAGCGCGTCGACGCGCGCTCTTAACATTGGGACACTTGCTGGAGGAAAACTTTCCATTTTTGGATTTGTCATGGTAAGTTATGCATTCTCAGCTATTTCCAAAGCATTCCATCAAGTTCTGGGTGATCAAAAGGCCCAAAAGCATCATGAAAATCACCTTTTTGCCACCTTTTGCACCAGCAGGAAGTTCTTCCGGGAGAATGACATTTTGAGGGGCAAATGAGTTCCAAATTGAAAATTTCCACTTGGGCAGGATAGCAGACATCCAAGGCTTTCCAACCAGCTATTGTGAGCTTAATTTGGATTTCTGGAAGTGTCCCAAAAGTAGGTTGAAAGGCGTGCGGCGCATAGGGCTCAAGCGCCCGACGCATAGAGATTTTTGGCCAATTTTTCATCTTTCAGCTCAAAAATTCGGCCAGTTTGACTAGTTTTGATTTGTGATGTAATTTTTGACTTCTCTTGATGTAATGGATTGAACATGATGTAATTTTGGCACATTTTTACTTGTTCTAGAGGATTCATTCACTAAAAGGTGAAAATTAAATGAATGAATCAGTTTCCTAGCATATAGGGGTAAGTTGTTTGACTACCTAGATTTCAGTTCCTTATTTAGAATTAGTTCAAACAGCTCCTAGAATGATAAGCTCGACCCCTAGAGGCAAGGAAAGGGGTTAGCATGGTCTATATGATGTAATTTCTCAATCATTTTCAGAGGTTGGAGAGGTTGGACTCTTGGAAAAAGCTTGACACTCTATTGTACATATTTTATCTGCATTTTTGGCAAAGGAAAGACTAGGGTTTTGCAACACTATTTGGGATTCATGTGGCTTTATGTGTTGATGGTGTGCTTCTTTCAGTATTTGTAAGTTATTTATGTGTATCACTTTACTTCTCTTATCTTCTGCAATTGAACAAATGAACTGTTAAGGTAGAATCCATAATTTTGCTATGCTCTGCCTTTAAGTTTGTTTGATTTTCCATGTTTTCATCTGTTTATGGAGAATCCTTGAAAGTTTCTTGCTCTCCTTAACTTCTCACCAGTCCGATCTAGCCATTCATCCTCTTTAAAAGGATCAAGACAATCACCTACCTTGCCCCAAGTAGACCTCTGCAAAAACTGTGCCTCATCCCCGCACCCAAAATTGCCTTTCCCTTGAATTCAACTAAACTCTAAAGAATCAATTTCAAACTCTTTGTACTTCATACCTAGCCTAAAATTAGTTATCAATTTAGTCATCTCAAGCCTCATTGTTTTCCTTTTGCCGAGATTGACTCGGAGAGATCCCTCTCCTGTCCTCGTAGGGCTAGCTACGAGGCTGACCGTGGTTTGATGTAGCCTTGAGTTTTACCTTATTTCAGCCTAAGGTAGATTTGAGCACTAACATAGTGGCAACCATACTGGGGAAAACTAGTTTTCTTGTTAGTGTTATTTGATTTATAGCTATAGACGGAGTCTGAAGTCACGCTAGGTAGCTTTCGAACTGCACATTTCTCTACGAGTGCATAGTAGATAAGCGTTGCTTCAATCGATCTCCGGTCTAGCTTGTAATCATAACACTTAACTTATAAATTGCCCCAGTACATGTATTGAGTTCAGATCTGATTGTTGATGGTGGACAACGATCAGACACTAGCAAGGCTGAAATCATTCACCTGGTGACTCTAAATCATTTTCGAGATCAGATCCAAAGACTCCATTAGAGGATGATCCCGACCAACAAAAACATGAAAGGACAACATGGACAGATCAGGTATTCAAGTTGGAATTTCATCCAAGACATTTTGTTCTTTGTCATAAATTATTTCTTCTCTTTTCCCAAGAATGTCAAGAAGGCTTTGCAAAGTATACTATATTTGAGAAGAGATCCTCGGCATGCAGTTGATTCTTTCCCTTTGAAGATTGTGAATACCAAAGTTTTGCATACCTTTGAGCTTGATCAAGACCTTTCTTCTAGATTTTGTGATGACCATCTTCAAATTGATGAACCCCAAGAGACCAAGACTGATTCTATACCTGCTGTACATACCCCTACACCTTGTAAAATTCCAGATCAGTATAAACCTCTTGTTTTACCTTATGTTCTCCATGCTTTCCTGAAAAACTATGATCTATACTTGCTGAGGTTCGATGGCGAAAGTAAGAATGTCAACGCTGAGCAACATGTGCAAAATTTTGAGTCTTTTCTATATCCTTTTGAAGTTGATGTAGAAGATGTCAGTATAAGGCTTTTTTCTCTTTCTTTTCAAGGAAAAGTGAAGAGTTGGTTCATAAACCTCCCTGATGCGAGCATCTCAGGTTTCCGGCAGTTCATCAAAGTTTTTCTCGATAGGTGGATGATCGGGCATAACCTTTTCCTTATTATAGAAGAGTATAACCAAATGAAAAGACTACCAGGGGAGACAGTACAATAGTTTTCGGCCAGATTTAACCAAGTTTATTATTTGATCCCGATTGATATAAGGCCTCCTCCTAGATCTGCTCTCTTGCACTATCCGGGTGCCTTTGATCCGGAAATGGAGTTTCAGCTGAGAGAAAGGAATATTGCAACACTTCACGAGATGCAGAACAGTGCAGTACATGTAGAGGCTCACTTGCTGATCTTGAGGAAAAGGTTGAAGCAAGAAGAAAGGAAGAATATTTCAGAGCAGCTGACACTTTCAGAGGAAAATCTTGATCTTTTCGTAAATGCAGTAGAAGAGATGGTGCAGAAAATGACTGCAAAAAATGAAAGTGACATTCAAGAACAAGCGGCTGACCCAAAACATTTTGTTGTTGATCCCAGTTTTCATAGTGATTGTTTTATAGATCATTGTGAAGATGAGAGAGCTGTTGATATGATGTGTATGTTTGATGATGAAATTTCTTAGTTTGATCAGTATGATGATGATTATGTTCTCCAAAAAGAAGTTAATCTTGTAGACGAATCAGCAGCTAGTTTATGTGAGGAGGAAGTTCACTTTCAACAGATCGAATATAGTGATCAACCGATGCATATCAGCTATGACAATGATGAGGAAAGTGCATCAAAGTTTAAAGTAAGTGAAGGATCTTTGCCTTTTTGTTTTGATTCGTTTCAGTTCATCAGAGATAACTACCATGCAATCAGAAATCAAATGTCAACAAGTCTTGATTTGAATCATCTTGAGAGCAATGAAAATTTTGTTCAAGACTTCTCATATTCAGATTTGCAACCCCCGAAAGCCATTGATTGTCAAGTTGCAGTTGAAGACTTGGGAGTGGACACACGTGATTTAATGATTCAAGGTGACTCTGTACCATTCTGTTTTGAATCATTTCAGTTTTTGAAGGGTAGATTGCATAGTAAATCTTCAAATGAACAGCCTATAACAAATCAACAATCTCTCAGTGTTAATGTTGAGGATGAGATAGATAACAAAATTCTTGAGCAGCCTGTAGCATCAAATGAAATTGAAGAGCAGATTACAGATGAAGTTGTGGAAGACGAAATACATGAGTTGATGATGCAGGAAGATTCTATACCCTTTTGTTTCAAAGCATTTCAGTTTATAAGGCTGAATCTTCATAAAATCTCTCAAGAAAAAGATGAATAGCTAGAAGGATGTCATACACTTTCAATGGATACATTGCAACAGTGTTTTCAAGTTTTTCATGATCCAATAGCTGATGTTTTGGATGAGGTTTGCAGTCAAAGTCTTTCTCCATTGACTACATGTGAGCTTGAAACATGTGCTGATATGAATTTGATCCGGCAATCGGTTTCTTTCTCATTTTCAGCAGAGGTCTCGTCACAAGGCTCAGATCAAAGTTTGCATTCATGGTATGAGGAAAAGAGAAGTAATCCATTGGATGAGCTAAGTTCCAGTGTGCTTGAACTTCAAGATCCTTATGCAGTGTTTTTGGAGGCAGATAGAGAAGTCATATCATTCAACGGATCTGTTTCTAAGTTATCATGGGAGTTGCCTTTTAGTAGTTCTCTCTTGTTGTTCATAAGTGAGCACTTGCAGAAAATTCGAACAGCAAACGGGATACTTACTTGGTTGCACTGGTTGTTTCATTTCACTTGATCAGGTGATGAATGAAACTGTTAGAGTAGGTTGTGATGAATAAACTCCACTTTGAGCATAATTTCCAGTTTGTCGGTTGTGTTTAAGTATCAAGTCAGTTCTTAGTTGAGTGAGAGTCAATTTGTGTCATCGAGTCATCAGTTTTCAGTCATGCATTTTAGTTTGAGTTTATGACTCCATTGCCCAATGGATAAGGCGTTGGTCTGCTCTCCCAAAGATCTGCTGTTCTTGGCACCTCCAAAGAGCTACCATCCCCATTGGAGCCAATGTTAGTGTCAGTCTTTCCAGCCTTCCTCCAGTGATCAAATATGCCTTACAAAAGTGATTTTGAAGTGTCAAGGTCAAAATTTTGTCATTTCAGTGAGTCTTCAAGCAAAATTTGGTCACTAGGCATTAGGTCTAGGGTTTGCTCTCACTCTTTTCAAAGTTTCCCAAATGCCAATCTATGTCACTATTCAGCTGAGTCTATCATCATTCATAGGGTTGTCATGATCATCTTAGTGTCTAATGAGTCATTTTACACCTTGTTCATGCTTCAGTTGCGCCTAGGTAAGGTCATTTCCCTCTCCTAGGGTTTTGAAGGCAATTTCTCTTGGACGGTCAAATCATCGGAAAAACTTGTTTCCTAATGTTCATACACCTTCCCCTATCCTTAAAGTACCTTACCAAATGCTTCCCATCACTGAGATTCCCAAAATTCCTCATTTTCGCACAAACCCTAGTTTCTAGCTACAACCTGGCAATTTTCTAGGTTGGGCCTGTGTTTTGCCCTTTTGGACCCCTTCCCCTCACTCAATCTTTGAGATTCCACTTTCCCTTGCTTCCTAACATCCCTCCCTACTTCCCAAAATTTCTCCAAGAATTTAGAAGCCCCTTATCCCCTTCATTTCACTTCCTTTCGACAAAATTCCTTGTTTCACACATCAGGACAAGTTTCACTCAAATGATGTTTCTGAGCAATCAAAGATGAATTTGGGAAAACTGAGAGAGGTTTTTGTTCACAACATGCCAAAGAAGAAAAACCTCCTTCACTTTTTGCACAGGTGTCATGGTTTTAGAGAAATGTCAAAATTACAATCGCCAGATCCAAGGAGGTTGGCCAAGGCACTAAAACGATGGAAAAGGCCCGATCCACTCCAAATTTTGGCCGAGGCTTCTTTGAATGAGCATGGTGCTTTATTGGGGACTCCCAGCCCAAATTTCAAGAAATTTGGAGAAAATTTTGTCAATTGTGAATTTTTTGTGCCACACAGGTTTTCTTCCCCAACGCATCGCGCGCCGCGTGTGACCCTTTCGTTGGGGAGGTCCATTTCAGGAAAACTCAACATTTTTGGATTTGTCATGTAAAAATACACTTGCTCAGCAGTTATCAAGAAATTTCACCAAGTTTTGAGCCTCCAGAAGGTCAAAAAACAAGCAAAAAATGACTTTCTACCACCTTTTTGACACACATGAAGCAGTCTTGGGATATTGCAATTTTGGAGGGGAAAATTACCACCAAATTCAGAAATTCCCCTTGGGTTGGAAAGTAGACATCCAGACCTTTCCAACAAGCCCACTTTTGCCTCATTTGGACACCTGGAAGTGCCTCAAAAACTGCCCCAAAGGCGCGCGACCCGTTTAGAATCAGGGCGCGACCCGTTGGGCAATTTTCACATAAATGCACCTACAGCTTAGCAAAATGTAGTTTTGACTAGGTTTGACTTTTTGGAGTGGATTTTGATCTTCCTTGATGTAAATGATGTAATTTTATGATATTTTGACACTCATTTATCTCTTCTAGAAGATTTATTCATGAGATAGGCAAAAATTAAATGAATGAATTGGTTTCCTAGCTTATAGAGGCAAGTTGTTTTGACTGCCTAGATTTTAGTGCTCAGTTTGGAATTGGTTGAAACAGCTCCTAGGATAGTGAGCTCGACCCCTAGAGGCAAGGAAAGATGTTAGCTTGCCTATATTATGTACTTTCTTAGTCATTTTCATGGTTGGACTTTTGAGGGAGAAAGCTTCTATTGTATTACTCATTGTATCTCTGCATTTTGCCAAAGGAAGAAAGACCAGGGTTTTGCAGTCCTTTTTGGGATTCCTGTGGTTACATGTATTGATGGTGTGTTTCTCTTTGTACTTGTAAGTTTGTTATGTGAACCATCTTCTTACTTTTTCTTCTGCAAATTAGGCAAATGAAGTGTTAAGGTAGAATTCATGGTTGCTATGCTCTGCCTTTAAGTTTGCTTAATATCAATGTTTTCAGCTGTTTAAGGAGAATTCAAGGTGATTGCTTGCTCTCCTTAGCTCCTCACCAGTCATTCTCAATCCATCCAAATCTTTCAAAGGCATCAATACAATCTCCTACCTCGCCCCAAAGAACCCCCTGTGAAAACTGTGTCCAATCCCCGCACCCAAAATTGCATTTCCCAATTTTCCACCAAAACCCTAAAAATCCCAAATCAAACCTTTTTATTAGTTTACTAGCCTAAAATCAGTGTTCTTTATTGGTTATCTCTGCCCGTTGAAGATCTTTGCCGAGATAGACTGGAGAGAGCCCTCTCCTGCCCCATAGGGCTAGCTACGAGGCTAAGTGGTTTGATGTTGCCTTGGAGTTTACCTTTTTCAGCCTGAGGTGAAATTTCAAGCACTAACACATGGGAAGTTCAAACTTAATGTCCAATTTGGGTAAGGGAGTTTTTCCTTTTGGGGTTTGGGAATGAGTATGGACAATTTTGGTGGTGGAAGTGGAAGATGTTTGAGATGTTGAGGATGATGAAGATGATGAAGATGGTGGAGATGGAGGTGGATTTCTTCCATTACCCTTGGAATTATTCTTATCATCTTTTTGTCTCCTGAGCTTCCTTCTCCATGTGGAGGTTTAGAACTCTCTCCAACCATTCTAGTGTTCCTCTCTTCATAGAAGACTTTAACCATCTTAGTTAAAGTATAGAAAGCTTTCTTGAATTCTTCCTCTTCTGAAGAAGGACCTTCAGGCTCTCTTTCTCCAGTCATAATGACTATGGATTCAGGCACAGAAACTGTTACTGTTGGTACATCTTCAATCTCAGTGGAAGGAAAAACTTGAGGTGTTTCAAGTGCAGTTGGAATTGAAACTTTGGGTGGTGGAGATTGTGGCCTTGTGGCTCTCCTTCTTTTGGGCATCACTTCAGGAGTTGCAACCAACAATTTCCCTTCTCCTCTTTGCAACTTTAACCTTCTAAGCATCACAATTTTGCAACCATTAAAACCCTACTTGCACAAAACTCAAGCAATCAAGCAAATAAACCTCTTCTCTGATACCAACGTGGCATTCTGGTGGCATTCTCTCATTGGCCCAGAATTAACCAATGAAATTGCGCCAACACACCTGCGACATCACCAAGCTGCAACCAATCACAATGTGACACTTGGCGAGCTCTGATTGATCCGTTGACCAAAGTTGACCCTGCCTAGTCACTTGCCACATCAGTAGTACAGACTGTTGACTGTGCAGTGAAAGGGCAGTGACTGGGCATTTTTTTTGCAAAAGTTCACCTGTTTAGCAAAGCGGACATAACTCAATAACTTGCTCATACGAACTCAGTTTTCAGTGAAACAAGTTGCGTTAGGATCATTTTGCTGAGACAGACGTGGTCGTTCAGGTTCCAAGCCATTCAGAGAACTTTAATTTTTGAGCTAAGTACGAAGTGCTTGATCATTCAGAATTGGCCAACCCCGACCACTCTAATAGAGCTTCGCAACTTTTTGGGTCTTGCCAATTTCTATCGCAGGTTTGTGTTGGGATTCTCTCATATCACTTGGCCTTTGAGTCAAGTCACCAAGGGTAGAGTGAAAACAAAGTTCTTTTGGTTTGAATCCCAATAGAAGGAATTTTCCGATTGAAGCATTACCTCTGCTCTGCAACATTTCTCACACTACTAGACCTGCAACAACCATTTGAAATTGAGACAGACGCCTCCGACTGTGCTATTAGTGTAGTTCTTACCTAGTAGGGGCATCTAATGGCATATCACAGTGAGACACTTTCAGATATAGTCCGAAAGTATCCCACCTATGACAAAGAGGTGTATTCCATTGTGCATGCTTGCCGACAATGGAAGCATTACATTATGGGGAAGGAAATGATCATCCACACATACCATTGATCCATGCAGTTATACAGACACAAGGAAAGTTGCAGAACAATCACCATAAGAAATGGTCCACATATCTGCAACAACCCCTTTTGGACATTAAGTACAAGAAGGGTAGCACCAATAATGTTGCAGATTGCCTTAGCCGACCGCCGATTATGGTGCTGACAACTATGCTCGACTCTTGTGGATACCAGACTTCGAGATGGTTGCATTTTTACAAGAGTGATTTAGAATTCAACACCACATACTAGATGCTATTGGAAGGCAAGCAAGTTCCTGACTTTCACCTCTAGGGCACACTATTATGCCACCTGTGGCACCTTTATGTTCCTTCAAGCGAGCGTGCCAAGATGATTTTGGAGGCACACTACAGTCGAGTCATTGAACATTTTAGGGTAGAAAAAATAGTGGCAGTGTTGTAGAAGTATTTTTATTGGTTGAACCTTCGACAAGATATTAGGAAGTACATTAGTTCCTACACTGCTTGTGCCATTTCCAAATCTATAATCAAGAAGCAAGGTCTATATACTCCTTTGCCTACTCCTAGCTGGCGCTAGGAATCCATCTCCATGGATTACATGTCAGGGCTTCCTTCTACCAAGCATGGCAACGATTGTGTTTTTGTGGACGTCGAAAAATTCTCTAAGATAGCCATTCTAGCAGCCTGCAAGAATAGTATCATAGTAGAAACCAATGCCAAACTCTTCTTTGAACGAGTGTAAGTACACTTTGGAATCCCACAATCCATTATCTTAGATCGGGACAACAGGTTCCTAAATACATTCTGGTCAAGGCTCTGGTCATTGTTGGATACCAAGCTCACTAAGTCCACAACCTTCCACCCCCAAACTGATGGCAAAGAAGAGGTCGCCAATAGGATGATCATGCACATCCTGCACATGTACAACTTGAAGCATCCACGCAGATGGGATGAAACCCTCCCCTATGTCCAACACAACTACAACAAAGCTATCCATAGCTCAATTGGCCACAACTCCCTTCAAGTGGGGTTGAGATTCCAACCACTATGTCCCATTAATGTTGCCATACCACTTGCAACCACTCATACATATTCGGCTCATGTCCATTTCGAAGTTGATAGAGCTACCAACTTCATTGAACGTATGCAGCACATCCGCCAATAGGTCCATGACATATTAGATAGAGCAAATTCTAAGTACAAATAACGTCATGATTAACATCAGGTGCCACAGAAGTTCCAGGTGGGCGACAAAGTTTGGTTACATTTGCAGAAGGAGTGCATCGTTGGAGCCCACTGCAAGCTTCACCTGCTTTGATATTGGCCTTACATCAGCACTAATGTTGTACGAGACAATGCTTTCAAGCTCAACATTCCACTGTTCCTTTGGTTGCACCCAGTATTCAATGTCATCGACTACGGCCATACTGTTCAGCCTCATGATTGCTTCATTTTGACACTTTCCTTTACGTATTTTTCCTTTCCTTCACCATCATCATCAACTCAATAGGAATCAAAGTACAAGGTTTTTGACATGGTATGGTATTTAATTGTCTTATCTTTCATATTTAATAATGTTCCTTATTATTGACTTAATATTTGTATTGGATACTGAATTCGCACGATTCTGCAGCGAATCTTTGTTTCTATAGCCAATTCCATGTTTTACCAAGATCGGAGGTGACAACTAAGAGGAGAAAGATATGGATAGGTGGAGATTGATCCCTTTAACAATTTCCTCCTATTCATTCGAATCAAATCATCAAAGGATTGTTCAATTGCGTAGTCAAAGGGTAAAGTCAACTTGGTTGCTAAACAGGCGGGTGAGAGTTCGAAATTCCTACACTTCACGATTTTATTTTCCAAATAGCAAATCGTGAGCAACGATATCTTGATAGTTGTTAGAAACTTAATTTAGAACTCTGTTAGCTAAGGTAGGCATAAAAGCCTCGAACAGTTATTGACACAGGCTTTTATAAATATTGTGCAACAAACATGAACGGAAGGTTAATTGTATGTATGCGACAATAATGTTTTAAGACTTTGTTTTTACTATGTTAATGAAGAAAGCCGTAATGTTTTAAGGCTCTGTTTTTACTTTGTTAATGAAGAAAGTTCTTTGAAGTTTTGATGCATCGCTGACTATTCGATTAAAGTTCTACGACCGCCTGTTTGTGGAGGGCCCCTGCAAATAGTGAAGGTTCTGTGTTTTCATAATTTTTCTTTATCGTTTGTTGCAATTATTCATACGTTTTATAATCGTTTTGCAATCTTGATTTCAATAAGATAGGATAACAATATTTCATTAATCGTTCCCTTTTCAAGTTGATTTATAATGATGCTAAGGATAGTGTAATCGCTTTTCATAAATTTCCTTATGATTTCACAGTATTTCATTTCAGAGCTTGATAGATTTCTTTATAATTTCATTTTACAATATTTCATTTCAAAGTATGTGTGATTTCTTTATGGTTTTCATTTCAAAGCATGAGTGATTGATAATAAGTAAATGTGTGGTTTTCATTTTCGTTTTATGCAAAGGATTGCTAGAATGTTAGATGAATGATTATGCTTTTAGAGATTAAATTTGTGTTGCAATAGATGAGTTAAGTTTTCTTAATGAGATAGTGTGAGTTTGATTTAAGTTTCATTTCGCAAGTGTGAAGAGCATTTTTTATTTCATTAGAAAAGATTAGGAATATAGATTTCATTTTTGGAATTCAAATGCGTTAAGTAAGTCATTCATCTATGACCATTTCCATGAGAGGTAGTTGTAATTGACTAATTTCTCATGATTTTTTGAATAGTCCACTTAGCACTCATTGCATCAGGGGATGCTCACAGGGGTGAAGAAGTGGGATTGGATGAAGATGACTCCATGATGTAGAAGTTGAAGTTTACTCATGACATGATGATGTAGAAAGAGGAGCTCTACAAGTAGCTAATAATACGATGATCAACATGAGAGAATAAATAGTTGTTATTGGAGACACTTCCTAGTTAAGAGGGAGCTTGAGCATATTCCTTTCATGTAAAGGAATAAGTAGATCCTGCCTAGTTGAGAGGGAGGGATTAGTTGAGAGGGAGAGATAGACACATCATTCTTGTCTTCATATCGCGAAGAAATAATGGAGGATTGGGTAAACATCTAAGACCGATACTGATACTCTTTTAAGATGAGGTAGGGCATCCAATAGGAACAATATAAACTTTGAAATGAGAATTGTAAACTCAAAACAAAAACTCTAGCCAAAAAGCCTAAAAAGACATGAAAAACAGTTTAAAAACAAAAAATGTTGTTAGAATACCATTCTTTTTTTGTTTTTGGGGTAAATTTTCAATATTTTAAAAAATGAAAAGCCAATAAAAACCAATTTATTTTGTGCAAAAACAATTTGAAAACAAAAGGTGTTGATGTTGAGCTAACATTTTTTTCGAGGTAAATTATCAATATTTTTTAGCAATGACGTTAAGGTTAAAATATCATGACTCCGAAAAACTTTAAAGTTCCAATGATTTTTAGGGATGACATTAAAGATAAAATATCAAGTTTCTGAAAAGCCTTAAAATTCCAACAATTCTCAGTCATGGTGTTAAAGATAAAATACTTATAACCATTTTCAAACATAACATTAAAGATAAAATATAATGACTCAGAAAAACCTTAAAAATTTGACAATTTTTCAACCATGACATTATGGAAAAATTATGACTAAAAACACTTTAAAAATGAAACCATGAATATAATAGTCATTATACCAACAATAATTTTTTTTTTTTAAATGCTAAAAATATGACGACTTTAAAATGTTAGTGTAAGACAACTTGACACATTGCAACAAAAACGTAAAAGTCAACCAACAAATTGACACATTGTGAGGGCAGACTCGATTCCTTATAATGAAAATTTTAAAATCAAGAATCAAATTGACACGTAATGGGATAAGGTTGTTAGTCGAGGATCGACACTGTCCCTGTAGGAAAAAATAAATAAAACAAAATAATAAATAAATAAAAAATTAAAAATACAAAAGAAAACAAAAATTAAAACATTGAAAAAGAAACCACAAAAGTTTAAAAAATAATATAAGTAAATAAAAAATATATATTAGAGATAAAAAATTAAAAAAACACGACAAAAAAACAAAAAATACAACATTGAAAAATAAAAACAAAAACACAAACTTAAAAAAATATATATTAGAACAAGAAAAATTAAAAAACATGACAAAAAAATCACATAGACCACAGTTGCAAATCAATGTCTAATGGAAGGTAATAGAATTTAAAGAAAACATGTAACAATGTTACAAGAGGCTCTAGAGACAGGGAAATAAGAATGGCAAGACATGAAAGAACTAATAACAACAAACAGAGATGTGATAACTTCTAAACAAACTCAGGAAACAAACAAACATTTCCAAAGAGAAGACAAAAATGAACAGTGGGAAAGATAGTCCAAAAGAAATCAAAGCTAGAGCTGAAGACGCTAATGGTTACATAAGGACAGAGGAAGAAGAAGATGCAAGTGATTGCAGAATACAAGAAATAGAACAAAAAGAAAGACAGGACAGAAAACAAACTTTATTATTAGGGGAATAAGATATTATGGGAAGAATGAAAGTACTCTCAATTTGACAAGAGACTTTCTGAAAGAGAAACTACATTGGAAAGGGCAAATTTGCCAAGCAAGAAGGGTTGGGAGGATATTGAAGAGAGGCCTTGACCCATAAAAGTCACCATGGCAAGCGTACAAGAAAAATGACAGCTTTTGGGCAAAAAGAAACCCTTTAGAGGCTCATACTTCTACCTTGATGAAGATTTAACCAAAAACAACAAGAGGAGAGAAGGGATGAAGTGGAGAAAAATAGAACAACAAGAAATGAAGGGAAAAGGGCATGGTTATACAACGAAAAAGCTGTTATTGCAGTGTTTGGGCTTCCAGGCAAATCAAGGCAGCGAGCTAATAGTAAAGAAGAAACAGGGAATTCAATAATAGAGACGAAAACAATAAGAGTAGCATGGACAAAAAGGGGAGAAGACTCAAATTTGAGTCTTATGTGCGAAACTGCGTAGCAGTCAAATCCTACCTAGGTCTACCTAAGTTTAGTTTGTTGGAATTGTAGAGGTTACCCTTGGAGGAGGGGACCTGGGTTAGGGCCTATTGCGGAAGGTAGAGACATAGTTTGTCTCATGGAAACTCATGAGCATGATGGTTGCAAAACTCTTGTGTTTGACGGTTATTTGAAGTTGGCAGTTTGGAACAAGGTAGCAGAAAATGATAAAGGGTATGGGGGAATACTAGTTTTAGCGAAAGAAAAAGAAGGCCGTCACATTCAGTTAATTAAAGAAGATGCAAATAAACAATAAATATGGTTGAAAATATCAGAGAATGAGAATCACATAAGAATTGCGGAGTGTTATTTTTCCCTTCACGTCTCAAAAACCTAAAAAAATAAGGGGCTTGACACGTGTTCAAACAAAAACTTCACAGCCGTAGCGGCTGTGTAGTCTTTGACCGGCTGCGCTTCTTTCCATCGTGTCAGGTACTCCGTCGTGGTGATGATGTAGCTTGCGCCCGTTTTTCCCTGAGCTTTGTAGGTCCCACAAAGTCGATTTCCCATTTTTTGAACGACCGCAATGTCATTTATGGATTCAATGACATCTCGTCCCTCCGTGATGGTTCGCCGATCCTTTGACATGTATCGCAAGCCTTACAATGTGCTTTCGAATCCTAGTGAAGGGTTGGCCACCACAACCCCGCGCAAAGAATATTTTATGCGGTCGCTCGTCCTGCATAGTGTCCTCCTGTAGCCCCCCCTTATGTGCTTCTGCAAGGATTTGACTTCATTCAAATTCAGATATGTACCTTTGCAATATCTCATCATTTCACATTTTGTATAGGTGCCCCGCGATGACAGAAAAATCTATTGCACACACCACCAATTCTGCCTTCTGTTGGACGGAGTATTCCATCGACGCAGTCCCTGTTGTTAGAAATTGGATTATATCTTTGAAGTTCTCGTCCGCGACACATACAGCAAAAAGTTGTGCGTCAGGTAATCCTTCCTCCAAGTTAGTAGATTCCTCTCCTGTCTCAATATGCGACAAGTGATCTGGTCCTGCATTCAGGCGTCCAGGTTTTACCACGACCTCAAAGTCATATTCTTGGAACGATAAGAGCCACCTACATATGCGCCCCCCTAACACAGGCTTATAGACCAAGTACTTTAGCGTGGAATGGTCTGTGTACATTTTGAAATGTCCTCCTAGTAAATAGTGCTGGTATTTTTTGAGCACATACACCATTGCCAACCCCTCCCGCTCGGTGGTGGAATAGATCTTGTCGGCTTTGGACAATCTCTGACTTGCAAATGCAATAGGGTGATCCAAACCTTCCTTGCCCTCCTGTGTGAGCACTGCTCCTAGCGCGATACACAACACATCAACATGGACATGAAACTCTGCATCCCATTTTGGGAAGACTAGGATTGGAGCGGAGGCCAATTTCCCTTTTAGGACATCCAGGCTCTTCATGCAATCATCATTCTAGCAAAAGGTGACATCCTTTTTTAGTAGTTTCTCCATTGGCACGGTGATTTAAGCATAGATTTTGATGAACTTTCTATGGTACCCGGTGTGTCCTAAGTTCACGCGTAGTTGTTTAACACTTCATGGTGCTTCCAAATTTAGAATTACTACAATCTTCACAAGGTCCACCATCAGTCCCTGTTTGTAGACCACATGTCCCAACAGGTTCCCAAAGGGAATCAGGAATGTGCACTTCTTAAGGTTCAGTGCAATCTGGTGTCATCGGCAAGTATCTAGCATCAAGAGTAATCTTGCTATGTGGTGCTTAACCAATCTGAAGATAGTCCAATCATCTAGATAGACCTCTAGGAACTTGTGGACGTATTCTTTGAATGCGACAACAATGATGCGTGAAAAGATGGCTGACGCGTTCTTCAATCCAAACGGCATAACGGTGTATTGAAAGCGGCCCCATTCCATTGCGAAGGTCATTTTGCTCCTGTCTTTTGGCGCAATCTTGAACTGGTGATACCCCGAGAACCCATCCGTGAATGAGTATGCTTCTTGTTCACCAACATTTTCCAATACTTCATCTGTGAATGGTGTCAAGAATGGGTCGTGTACACAGGCGTCATTCAGCTTCTTGAGGTCCACGCATATTCTTATTTCGCCCTTCTACTTTTTCTCCTGTACTACCATAGGACTCACCCAGTCAGATTCTTCCACTGGCTCAATAATTCCAGCTGTGAGCATTTTGTCTAGTTCTACGCAGACCTTTTCCTTATACTTCGGATTCAAGCGGTTAGGCCTCTGCTTAACCAGCTTCGAGTCAGGTTTCAAGTTGATCTTCATCATCCCTAAGTCACCAACGATCCCTTTTAAGTCCGTAATCTTGGTGGGGAATAAGTCTTGGTACTTGTGGAGTAGCTCAGCGACCTTGTCCACCATGGCATCATCCCAATACTCACCAAGCATTGCATACTTTCGTTCAGCCTCCATCCCAATGTTTACCTGCTTCATTTTTAGTAGCGCAGTGATGTCACGGTATTCAATCAATGGTCCTCTAACCTTGCGACAACCTTTGGTTTCTGGAATTTTAATTTTTTGTGGATCCTCATCATCCTCCTCAATATTTACATTGTAACACTCTAGCGCGTAGCTCAGTTGGGTCGCCCATTCCGGCTGAAGCACTTCCATTGGCTCCTGGGGTGTTTTGATGATAGCTACTTTTACTATTTGTAGCGCATTATCAACAGTATCCCACCAATAATCTTCAAACATGAAGGTTAACAAGAATCCTTCGCACAAGATATCCCATTCGCTCGTGCCATGGCGGAGCTCTATCTCAGTATACCAATTCGTGGGTATGACATCCAGGGTATGATAGAACAAATGCACCCATTTAGGTTGTGGCTCTTCCCCATAGGCCTTGGTCCTTTTCGCGAGGTGTGCACATGGATCATCCCATCCGTCATTCTTGTCTGTCAGCCACATCTGTTGTTTCCCAAATCATAGGCACATCATCCTTCTACATCCCTACCAGTCCTTAAAATTCCACTAGTGCATACCCCACCACCTTATGGGTGTAGCGCGCAGTGCCCATTTTAGAGCATCGAAATGCTACTGTTTCGGTACTTCGCTTTCAAATTTGTCCAAGAATTCATCCACCACTGTCAAACCATCATACATAGGCATATCCCTTGCCTCTGTTGCTACACAGTGTAGTGAATTTATCATCATGTTGCAATTGAGTGTGGTTACCTCGTGTAACCGATTCTACGATCATTCTATTTCCTCGTCCAAATCCAATGTGCATGATCTTTCACACTCCCACGAAATCCTGCCATCTGCTGTAGGATTCACCCAATCATGTTCCCGAGCAGTTATCTTGTAGATAAAGTCTAGATCGTCGCCGCACACTGGCTTTGTGTAGCGCGATCCTTCCGGAGGGTCTAAAGGTATCCGTGGCCCAATCTATTCCTAGTAGCACGGGACAGGGATTGTAGTCATCAACAATCTATATTACTTTGAAATCGGCAAGCGCACTCGCACCTTCGATATCTATTGTTATTCCCTCCAATCTTCCCATCAGTAGGATCTTTTGTTGGTTCTCCATTCGCAATTGAATAGGAGACCATAATAATGCGGGCCTGCCCATGCGCTCCCATGTCTTCTTTGGCAGTACGTTCGCGTCTAATCCTAAATCCAAAATCACTTGATCCATTTCATATTCCCCGATTTGCGCAGTCAATCTCATCTCCCTTCTTATTCATGTTGTGTGCTTCCCGAGCTTCCAGACTACGCACGGTTCCCCTGATCCAACACACGTAGTGATGAGTTCTTGCAGTCCCTTCACAGCCTTGCTGTCACGCAGTAGCTTCATGCATGTCTCCAGAAATGTAGTAAGCATTGATGGGTCCATCTCCGGTTCTAGTTTGTCTAACTACCTGAAGTCAAGGCCTTCGTGAAGCTCTTCTTAGCTTCCATGAATGTCTCCTTCGCGCGCTCCAAATCAAACTCTGGTTCCTTTGTTGGAGCCTTGCGAACCCAAGCACTCTCTTCTAGTTGCTTACCTTTGTCATCTCCTGTTGTGATACTGCTTCAGAGCATGATGTTTACATTCGGGTCCTCCTCGCGCGGCTCAGACCTCATCATTTGCAGGTTCTAAGTCGGGGGAGACTGGAGTATTCATTTATCGTGCAACCTCGCTATCAGTGTGGGACAATCCTCCATCTCATGATCAAACTGGGTACAATATAAACATGATGCTCTCGTCAGATTTGTAGAATTGTGGGCATAATGCCCTGACCCTTTGTAATTGTAACAAATCAGCTGTCTACGACCCCTTCTTGGCCCCATTCCACCTCGACCTCATACGTGCCCCTGAAACCCAGTGCGCGCCATCCCTGCATTTTGATCAAGGGCTCGCATTTCAGTATGAACCCTGTAGGTAGGAGTCTAATCCATCATCATTTCATAACTTCTATAGGTACTCTCATCATGGCCTACTAACCTGCAGAATTTACAAAAAAACTGTTGGGACATCTATGTATACTTTTGTAATAGATGACAGTTATCTGTAGCATGCTTCCCTCCTATTTGACAAATCACGCACCATAACATAGGCGTCGCGCTTGGCCCGGCTTGTGCCTCTAGTCTCAATGGCATGGGCCCTCCCCCCACTAGGTAGCTCGCGAAGACTAAACAATGGTCCTTGTCATGCCCCTGGCCCTTGCGTTTTATGCACCATACCTCCTCACGCGCTTTTGGGTGAGCTGTCTTGTCTTGTTTCAAACTCTGCATCTCAAGACACAAATTTTTCAACTGCACATGGATCTGTTGCACTCCCATGCTAGGATCTTGTATTGGGGTCTCGTGCAGCCTCATTGTAATCTCCAAGGCTTCAGCCTGAGTAGATAGCTTTTGCTGTGACAGCGCGGTCCTTAGATGCAGCGTTAGTGAAGCTACAAACCATGCGTGGTGCTGCCCATCCGTCAAGGTCATGTTGGCTTTGCGAATCATACCCTTCAGTCTCTGATCCAGCTCCTAGGGGGTCTCACTGAAAGCATCGCGATTCCTTAAACCTGATAATCAACTGTGTCTCTGATTTTGGTCTACTAAATTCCCTGTTTAGCGCAGCTTGGATATCCGTGATCTCTGTGGTTTTATTATCATTGGAATGCTTGATGTACCATGTCGGTGCGCGATCTTGCAAGGCGCTAACCAGTGTTTCCTTCTTGACATTATCATCCGTGACTCCTTGCGCTTCCCATACAGCCTTTACTACGAACCAAAACTGGTCTGGATCTTCGTTCCTTACTCCTTTGAATACCGACAACATTATTGCGCTCACCATATTGAACTGTGGTGGTGGCGGAGGTGGTGTGGGTCAAGATGGGGGTGAAGATGGTGAAACTGGTGGTGGTGTAGGTGGGGGTGGTATGCGTGGAATTCGTTGCCTTATCAAACTGATTGCGCTTCTCGATGAAACTTTCGCAAACTCTTCCTAGCTTTCTTGTGGAGGTGAAATCAAGGGACTAGTCTCTAATGCTTCACTATTTCCGTTTCTGTAGATCCTCCCACTTCATGTAGCCCCAAACATCAATTTATTCGCATAACCTGCTTTCACATAGTAGCATTTTAATCCAAGTGTTAAAATATTTGATGTACTTACCTTGTGGTCCTTTGAGGAAGCATCGTTCCGCCTCGCTGTAGATGATTAACGTGTCTATCATGAATTCGGTGATAAACCCTCCTATAATTCGATCGAGCCAATGGTCCACAACATGCACAATCTTATCTTCTGATGCTTCTAGTCTGCACACCAACTCTGGAGTCCACACAATAGGTTTGTTGAGCCTACACCTTCCCTGACTGTCTGCTGGCTTTGCAATCCACTCATACAACTCAGAGGGGAAGGATGCAAAGAAAATTTCATGGATTTCCATATATAAGTAGCGCTCTAACCATTGTTCCTTTGATACTTGCGGATTCCTATTTTCCTGCACCGCGAACTCGTGAATATTTCTGTCCAACCACCCTTCAATTTCTTTCTTTGTCGGATTCCAGTGACACGACATTAGACATCTCTTATGTAGATCTCGTTCCCGGCAACGGAACCATTTGTTGGCTTATTGGGGCCTGACCCAAGTTTGGAGGTGATTTAGCCAAACAAATCCCTGTACTACTAGCCCTTTCAGCAACGGTCCGCAGAGCGTGGACTAAGGTCTCACGCGAAGTAGTATGGGAGGGTGCTAGAACCAGGTTTCTAGACCTTAGAGATGTTTGATGAGTTCAAGTGGTCCACAGTTAGACCCTACGCGCACGTCACTACGCGCATTGTCTCGTACCTCGCAGCCAAGACTGCTACCTTTGCGCAGCCCTACTCGAGGGCCGAGGGTTGTTGTTACCCAAGTTCTTACTAGTATCCTAGTGTTAGTTGATTAACTTAGCTTATTGTATGCTTTAAGTAACATTTAGCAATATAAATCATTCATACATGTGCGCGCAGTAAACAAACAGTATATTTGAAATTTACATCAACCATGCATTAATCCAAGAACATATACATGAATTGGTAACAAAACCTACCTTTGTTAATCTCTTCTTCGGTTACAAACTTGACTCCGCCCTGCACACTCAGCTGCAGGGGTCTGCGCACTCAGTTGCAGACTACTAGGCCTCTGCGCAGTCAGCTGCAGAGCCTTCTCCTATTCTACGACCCAAGACATCCTTAGCTACTCAGAGTCTCCTTCTATTCCTCTCTTCGCTATTCTCTACTTATTGCTTTCTTTTACACTTAGAGCCTCACTCTATTTATACAATCCCATGGTCCGCGGACCATGGGTAGGCTGACATTACATTTACAAGACTAGGGTGGACAACCCTGTGACTCTATCATACATTTCACGCTCCGCACCCGCAATTCGCAAAGACTTTACAACAATATTGGGTCAAAACTTGGGCTTTGAGCCCCAAAACATGCCATGGGGGGATTCCATGCCCAACATCTTGAATTTTGATTTTCCCTAATGGGGTGGGTTTAGTGAGGGGTTGGGGGCTTCTTGAGGGGTGAGCCTACCTCTCTACTGACGACATGAGCTTCGATGGTCAAGCAACGTGGTTTTTCCTCTGCGTGTAAGAGCATGTGATCACCTAGATTGCTATTAAATCACAACATGGGTAGGAGTTGGGAAAGTTTAGTGGAGAGTGAGGAAGGTTTGTGAAAGAGAAGGGGGAGGAACCGAAACCCCCACAACAAGCATCTATGTATGACTATGGTCCAAATCGTGAAGAGATTAGCCTGAAATTTGATGGCCTAATGAGAGAGGATAATATTAGTGAGGTGAGGAGGCTAGCCCGAGTTAGTGGGCTCTCATTTGGTAGTGTGGACTCATGAGTGGTGGTGGAAAGTCGAGGTTGGGCAAAGTCACAAGCGAGATTGGATATTGACAGTGGTAGGAGGACATCACCTCTCTCAGCCATTCCTATCTTTGTTTCCCACACCATGACATCTTCAGTAATATTTCTTTTACCTGTTAATTATCATGGTATCATGTGTTTTCACTCAGATGGTCTAGAGCTTAGTGAATTGGGATATCCATTAATCCTTTGTTTGTTGGGCTCTGGGTTTGTTATGGCAAGGTTTTGTCTTGGTCTAGGTCATATTTTAGATGTAGGTCTGGTGATATCATTTGGTCTATGGTTTTGTAAGCTAATGTTTGGGAACCTCTTATCGGTGTTTGATGTCTTGACTGATTTTTTTAGAAAAGGTGGTTTTGATCCTAGTACATCTCTTTTCTTGATCTATTTGTGGCTTTGTTTTAATGCTTTAAGCACTAAAAGTTATAATTTTAGAGGTAGGTATTACGCCTATGACCCCGGTAGATGTGGGTTATTTTCTATCTTGAGCTAGTGTCATAAGTTTGAATTATGTAGATGGTGTGTTGTTAAGCAATATGTGGTTAGTGAAATTGTTACAATTTGATGCAAAACCCAAACCCCTGGTTGTGGCTTTCTTTATGGTCATTTAAGATGGCACCTCTCCTGCACGTCATGTCACCTAGGCAATGTATGTGTAGTAGGAGGGGTAGCAATGGAAGGGGTCCCGAGGGCCAAAACATGGCTTGTTTATTTGTGCAGGAATCAATCGATGCTTACTTCAATGATGTTTGTCTTGAGACCCAATAGGAAATCCAGAATTTGGAAACTATGATGGGTGCTGAGAGGTAAGTATTTTCCAACTCTCAGATCTTAGAAGAGGTCTCCTACCAAATTCCCAACACTTGTCACACTAGGAGACAAAGGAAACAATACTTGAACTCAATTGCATTGCACTAACAATTGCAAACTTTTCTCGACATGGTATTAAAAGAGAAATAGGTGGAGATATATAATGTGTTTTCCCCATTAGAAGACATCAAGAGAAAGTTGAGAAATCAATGTTTCCTCATGGACATATTAAATGCAAGGTTGGCCTATATAGAAGGCCATATTCAATGTGATTCTAAACCTCTTTCTCCTCCCAGCTCAAGTGCAAAGGGCCGAGCTCCTGTTTCCTCCTCGGATTCTTAATGGTCTAAGTCTGCTAGAAATTATGGTTTTATGTTATGTTTTGTACTACAAGGATATAACGAAAATTTATGTGTTTGCTTTTTGAGTTTCCATGTAATGAATAGGTGGATGAATTCCCCGGTCTTTTCTAAGACAAAAAAAAACCCTCATAAATGAATGAAAAATAAACAATGCATGGTGGAATAATGCACTCTAGTTTTAAAGACATTAGGAGACAACACATTTTTTAATTTACCAAAACAAAAAAACCTCCAATTTTAATTTATGACTGCTACTAAAAATATTTTGTGAAAGTAAAATTACTACATCCACTTAGTAATTATGAATAATTAAATTAATTATTTTTATAATATTCCAAAATATTCACAATCATACAAATAACTATTACCTCCAAAGAATAGGGAAACTAAATTTAAAATTCTAGGTTGGCTTGAAATTAAAATACATCATGGATTGTAATGGGATGGTTTTCAATGTGATCGTGGAGATAAAAACTAAACCTAGAAAGAAATGCCATGGAGAAGGAAGCATGTTGATTGTGATGAGGACGATTGTTCACGTGATATTAGACATAAAAATTACACGTAAAAAAGATGCCATGGAGGAGAGAAGCATTTTGATTATGATGGGACAACTGTTTTGTGTGTCGTTGTAGTATGACACTTCAAGTTAATTAATTAAATTATTATGTTTTTAAATTTTAGATGTTTTATAAAATTATATGTTATGTTATATGATTTTTCTTTTATGTT
>APFE030945157.1:0-38968 GCA_000404065.3 Pinus taeda | reverse complement strand
GATCCTTGCCATCAAAATTCCTCATATCGATTTTTGGAATATGGTGGGTCTTCGATCCCACATTAGAGTCTATGATATCATGATTAACATTTCTTTTGTTCGCATCATGAGTTTCCTTTACCACCTTTTCACAATTAGTAAGTATTTCTTGTAGAAAATTTGTCAAATCTGTCTTCAAATCTGCCATGCCTGTCTTCAAATTTGTGTTCAAATTTATCTTCAAATTGTCCATCTTATCTTCCATGCCATTCATCTTAGCTTCCATGCCATTTATCTTAGCTTCTGTTAACTTTTTTGAGAGTGACATTTGCTGCACTTGTTCTTGTAATTTTGATATATCATGTAGCATTTCTTCCTCTTCTTCATGAGTCATGCTAGGGCTTTCAGGTTCCTTACTAGGTGTTTGCATTTTATTTCCTTGAGGCATCAGTTACCGATAATAATTCTCTACTAGCCCTTTGAATTCCTTCAAAATAAATTTTCAAACCAATCTTAAACAAAAATTTAAAAGAATCTACACACCTTTTGTTTTTCACTTTGTAGGAGCTCGATATTACCTTTGATGTATCTCTGTACCTTCAGAACATCCAGTTCTGAAATTATGAAATGTGGTAGCCCTCTGTGTCCTCTTTCCAATGCCACCTGTCTGATCCAAATTGGATTCTCCAAGGAAGAGTTATGCGAACTCTCCCACAGTGACCTGATTATAGACTAGTTCAGTAGAGCGAACTTGTACGACGTGCCACGAGTCAATGTTTTGACTTTTAGCTCTGAAAAATATATAGAAGAAACTAAATTCCGTCCTCTTTCTGCACCTTCTTATGAAATTTCAATGCAATGCTCAGAGAAAAAGTTATGACGATTTTCCCCAGGTCACCTGTTTGGAATGTAATTCAAGAGTCTGCAAAAAGACCAACTTCCTGAGATCATATCTCCGCAAATGTAGCACAAAAATATTTGAAATTCGGACCCACGATTTAGCGCGATGTCTTCTAAAATGGGTTTTTTTTCAAGTTCTGAAACATTGCAGAAAAATAGTTATAGTGGCAATGCCACGATGACTTGTTTGGACCAGCGAAACCCTAGAATCCAAAGCTCTGATACCAAATGTTATGAAACTAGCTTCAAGAAGGATAGAAAAGATAGATCAACGCCTTAGAATTCAGCCTCTTCGAGGGGGAAACCTCCTTCGCATTACATAAATGAAAAATTCTTGGATGATTCAAATGACAAAACCTCCTTTCTATATATAGGAGTCTAAGGAGTCACAATATAACCCAGCCGACCTAACAATAATAATATAAAGCCACAATAATAATAATAGAGGGATTCTATGGGGCACAGTAATAACAATATGGGGACAATAGGGGCACAAAAATATTAATAATGGGTATAACTACAATAGTAATGGGGTAATCACTAGTATTATAGGGACCCAACACACAGGGAAGTGTAGGAGGTGCAACAGAATACTATGTAAAAGGTGGGAAGGAATTGTCATGCGATATCGCAATCGATGGGAAGGAATTGCGATGCGATATCACAATCAGAGGAGGGGAATGGGCATATATGGTTTCGAAAAGGGAAGGGGATGATAGGGATATGGTGACATGTATCCTGTGGGTCCAGTTAATGCCTCGGGGGTGGTGAAGGATATATGATACAACATATATATATATATATAAAATGGGTTTGCAGCTAGAGTTAAGTGTAATATAAATTGGGTTTTTTGCTAGAGTTTTAGAAAGGAAAATGGAATTACGACTATGAATATTTTCAAAAACTCAAAGGGAAATGGAATTGCGGCTAGAGTTGGAAATGGGGAAAATGGATATAGTAAAAATGGGTTACTGCTAGAGTTGGAATGGGTCTACGGATGAAACAAAATGAGTGAGAGAAATGAGTTTTAGAGAATATGCGAATTCCTCGTAGACAATTAGAATGGACCTGTCCTTCCTCCTTAAATCTTCAAATGTAAGCACATCATCCTCTTTCAGAAAAATAACTGATAGATGAAAATATCATTGGTGGGAAACCGTGACTAATAAAACTAAAAATCTATTTTTAGGAGTTATCTTGGATAACATTGGCTATAATGGGGATGTTTAACCCCTGTGGTGTAGCAAAGAACCAACAGACTAGTTTCTTGATCATTGTGCTGACCTCAATATGAAAACCACATTCAAACCCACTTCACAAAATTGAAAAGAAAACTGCAACATGTAATCTAAAGCTGAAGGAAATACTTGCCCAACAAATGTATTTATGTCCTACTCTAACATCTGAAAATCCACTTGTTTAATTCAAGTAATATAACATCTCCAGTGTAACCAGTCAAACAATAGATTCCATGCTTGGGTTGGTTGACTGTGCTTGGACAAAATTAGTAGTGGATCATATATGGGCAACTCATAAATAAAACAGAATCCATCACCTAAGATGATGAATGGAAGAGACTTCATCTTCACTAATGACTGGAATAGACTTGCGATAGAACTCATCTTGAAAATCTTCAAACTACTGATCTGCAAGCGGTGGAGTCACCATGAAATTTCAGTTTTCATAATTCTTTAAGAGTGGCGTCACTAGGGTAATATCACAACCTTCACAACTTCTAATTTCCTATTATCCTTAGGAGTCAGAAAGAAGAGACTCGAAGAGAATCCCAGAAAAGGAGATTTTCGGCTCCCGACAAACACAGCAAAATGTTATCAACCGGGCTAGTGGGGGTTGGGTTATGTCAACACTTCAAACCGGAGTAACTATTTCAAACCATCATTTGACTCGAAGTTAGCCCTTCCAATCTGAGAGGGCTCTCTCAATAACTTTTAAGAATGTAGATGGATAACTCTGGTTTTCTATTTGATTTTTTGGGTGAAAGAGTTTTAGCGTAGCAAACATTAGGCATGGAGTTAGTCAAAGATAAACAACAATAAACAATATATTTTTTACGGAAATTGAGGCATCTTTGGTTTACTGAGGTGGATAAGGCCATTCAAAGTAACCACAACAAATTGAAGGAAATTGGAGTTGTTTAACAATAATCAACAAATTCTGAAAACTAAGAACAATAAAGGAACACAACAGGATGGGACTGAAATTGGAATGAATCTCAGGTTAAAATAGAGTATGCTACAATTGTATTTGCTATTACCTGAAAATAATACAACAGTGGTCTTCACTTCATTGATCCCTCCCATGTAGACTAAAAAATTTGCATATTTATAGAGAAAGATCTCTTTACATAATCTTCCACCTGGGCTAGATCCGATCTACAACTATGAGATCTAATAAAACCTTGAGCCTTCTGAGGGATTTATGTTACAATAGAGTTCAAATACAAATGCGAGTTGTATGGACAAAGCCTATCTAACAGTTACAATTATTAAGAAAATTGTTGTAGTGTGGCAATGTATCTGTGGAAACTCGAACATTTGGCTCTTGATTCTTGCTATGTTGTTTGTTGTTGAAAGTGTCTTGTTGTCTCCTATGTTTCATGCTTACTTTAATGACCATGCTGCTGAAGAAATTTCTAGAAACACCTTCATTGTCTCACGGAGTGGAAGTGGAATGGATACTTCAACATTTTTTGATCTGGGTTGTTGATCCAGGCCTTTTTTACATCGCAATTGCAATATTGAAGAAGGTCCCCTTTAAAATTTTTTATGGTGATTTCCCAATGTTCTAGATGTGATGGTTTATAGAGTGAAACACATAAAATATCACATTTGGGGAGGGTCTTCACACTTTGTAATTGTAAGTCGGAAGGACTTCGGTGGAGCAGGACTTATGTTTGTGCGATCATCGATTACGATATCGCAATTGATGGGAGAAGGACTATCACAATCAACATGTGGATGTGGCAGTATGTGATTTTGGCAGAAAGTTTTAGCGATTTGTGATATCGGCTGGAAGGACTTACTGCAATCGGCATAAAGTGGATATTGCAATCGATGGTAAGGAATTACAATGCGATATCGCAATTAGTGGGAAGGAATTGCGATGCGATATCGCAATTGACAGGAAGGAATTGTGATGCGATATCGCAATCAGAGGAGGGACACGGGAAAATATGGTTTTGCAAAAGGGAAGGGGTTGATTATGATATGGTGACATGTAGCTCGTGGGGCCAGTTAATGCCTTGTGGGCAGTGAATGATATACAGTACAACATATATATAAAATGGGTTTGCGACTAGAGTTAAGTGTAATATGAAATGGGTTTGCTGCTAGAATTTTACAAAGGAAAATGGATTTACGGTTATGAATATTTTCAAATACTCAAAGGAAAATGGAAATGCGGCTAGAGTGAAAATGGGCTATGGCTAGAGTTGGAATGGGTATGCGAATGAAATGGAATGAGTGAGAGAAATGAGTTTTAGAGAATATGGGAAATCCTCCAAAACAATTAGAATGAACCTATCCTTCCTCCTTAAATATGCAAATGTAAGCACAACAACCTCTTTAAGAAAAGCAACAGATAGATTAAAAGATCAGTGGTGGAAAACCTTGACTAATAAAACTAAAAATTTATTTTTAGGAGTTATCATGGATAACAGGTTAAAAGTAGTTAATTAACCCAACCTAGATTCATCTTAACTCTAGATCTAATCTATCAAGCATAAGAGGAATCAAATCATGAAAATATTTTTTAAAGTAAAAAGAGATTTTATTTGATCCTCATGACTCTTGGTAAACCTAAAATTAAGATAGATATAAACTCGTTTATAATCATATATATGAGAGTAACATATTACTTCCTATTAATTATAAATAAATATAAATAATTAAAAAAATATTTCATGATCAAATTCGAAATTAAATATAAATAATTCAGAATATATTATATATATTATATATATATATATATATATAATAATATATATATATATATATATATATATATATATATTATCATTCTCCAAATTCAAAATTTCTTTGAGATATATACTTTTAATCAAATCTTTTCGTCCACCGTTAAAATTTTAAAAGGTCAACACACTACCCAATTTAAAAAACAAATTAAAAAATTCACTGTTGTTTCGATTCAGAATCAAAATCTTTCTTAATTAGACCCAGAGTACCTTGAAATCTTTATGATTCATTCTCAAGCAAAAAAATTATGTATACGTATATTCATGGTTCCTTACTAAAATTCTAGATAACATAAATAAATATATATTAAGATCACATCACTAAATCGATTTGTCCTTAGTGTGACTTTTTGGAAGCTTTTCCGGTTGGTTTTTTTGGTCTCATTTCTCTAAAATATGGCAGGAATTTATTGAAATCTCAAGTTGGATGGGTAATTCCTTCACAATCCAAGTGCCCTAGGGGGTGTTTAGGGTGCTGAATCCATATATATAGTCAAAAAACTAGTTTAAATAACACAAATCAAGATTTCACCTCAAATTTTTCCA
The DNA here is from genome assembly GCA_000404065.3 of Pinus taeda. Lineage (NCBI taxonomy): Eukaryota > Viridiplantae > Streptophyta > Pinopsida > Pinales > Pinaceae > Pinus > Pinus taeda. The sequence goes on along the minus strand of APFE030945157.1, from coordinate 33,549 downwards.
TCGGATTCTAGAACGGAAAGTCCAAAAAGTCACACTAAAGACAACTCCTCAATAAATTACCAAACTTATCGATAAACTTCATCCCTACTATAATAATGTAGACCCTTGGTTACAATTATCGACAAATTAGCCTTCACTATCATATCTTTTTCACCCTTCTATGATATTTATTAAAATATGTTACCATTCTAGAAGAAACTAACTCTTCTAATTTACTTTTTCCTTGTGAAATTAGTTTCGGTTTAAGAATTATGTAAAGTCCTTTTAGAAGTTTGATATTAATTAATTTTTTAGTTTACATTAAGGTCAATTTTAAAGTTAGACGTAAAAGAGTTTGGACGCTTATTGGGATAATTTAATTCCTTTAAATATGACTTTTATCCTCAACCTTTCCCATGAGATTTGAATTTTTGACCTAGTCGAAATTAAAACCCACACAAACCAATTAGTCTACTATATATATATATATATATATATATATATATATATATATATATAATATATATATATATTATAATATATATATATATATAAGATATATATATATATATATAATATATATTATATGATATATATATAATTGAAAATGAATATTCAATGAAATACATAAATCTAAAATTTCAAATATCCATATTTATCTTATATAAATATTAAAGAAAATGTAAATAATAATATCTTCCAATAAAACTATATACATCATTTATAAAAGTGTATGTATAGTTTTAAACAAAGTTAAAAAAAATATGAAATTATGGCTATTACAACCATAAAAAAATTAAGAAAGAGAGAGACTGCTACAAAAATAGAGAGATATAAAAAAAAATACTACTACAACAATAGAAAGATATGACATTATGACTACTACAACAATAGAAAGGATAAGAGATGGAAATAATGACCATAGTGTTCATCTTACTAGTTTGCGTTATAAGTGTAACCATTTTGTCGTTGTAGAATTGTATGTATAGTTTAAAGCAAGTTTGAAAAATATGAAATTATGATTATTTCAACCATAAAAAGGAAAAGAAATGGTGAGAGGGTTATTCATCCTAGTAGTCTGCACCATAGGTATAACTATTTGGTGATTATGGTCAATTATCTTTCCTTTTTAGAGAGCTTATTAAGAAAAATAAATTTTGCATCTTATAAATTTTATGATCATAGACAAGTGAAGTAGAGTTGGTGATACATCTATTAATATAGGATTAATAACTGACCAATGGTGATGGGAATTTTTTTCTAAACTATGAAGTTGACAACCATAGATAAGTGAATTAGAGTTTGGTAGTGATCCAAGATCAGTGAGAGTTATTGTGAGAGATTCAGTGTGACCTTTTTGTGTAACTTGAATTCAGTATCAGGTATCGTATGCTAGAATGGGTGTGTCGTGAATGTTAGAGGTGTGGGTCATTTCCCTTTTTTAATCATGTGTGCATGATGAATCTTCGCTATGGCAGGTAGCTCATTATAGGGGGGTTGATACAATGTTTATTGAATTCGTTGGACTTCCTTGGCTCAGGAAAGGGTAGGCATTGTGGGTCTGGGTCTATATTGGGTGCCGAGGGGTCGATTGTGGCTGGGTTGAATTTTCTGGGGGGTACTGGGGGGAGACCTAGAATTAAAAGCCAAATCATTCAGACTACTAGGGATTTGGGCAAATCGGTATGTGAAATCCTCTAGTGTCTTGTCGTAAATGTGTTGGTCCCTTATATTTTCTCCTTCCTACTATCTGGAGTTGAGTGGGTTTCTACGTCAGCTATCATTATTTCATGAATCTGATGTGGAACTAAATTCTACAAAAGGATTCATATTAGGCACCTACTACAGGAGGGGGGGACTATCTCGATCCTCGTTTGGGGTAGCACAAGTGTGCCACGAGGAAGTTACTGGGGGACCACTTACTACGTTGTTGTTGTAGGACGTTTCATCCACCCGACTGTAGACATGCAGGATGAAGGGTATCCATCTCCTAAGGCATTGATAGGAGCAACCATCGAGGCTAAGCGGGAAGCCATGTCTGACCTTTTACAATATAAAAAATTGTTTGAGAAGGACATTGAGAAAGCGCGTGATGGTCTGAGAAAGGGAGAAGGTAATTCTAGAGCTAAGTGTGCTTCGAAATTGAAAAAACATCCTTTGCAGGCAGTGAAGAGGGAGAGTCCTTAACTTTGGGAGTTGGGTTATACTGGGACAATATCGAGCAACTGAGGCATAAAGCTTTGGTGGCAAGGTGACTCTATCTCCATATGATGGGGGAATAGATGAAGTAGTGGGCGAAGGATCGTCGGTTACTAGTTATAAAATATAGACAGAAGATTAGTATACTCTTCAATGGTTGGGTGGCATTTCACTTTCTAAATTCAAAGGATGTTGAGCAGATTCTGAAGGTACCATGGGTGAAGGGTAGGATATTTCTGATTTTGCAAAGATGGAATGTAGGTTCAACCCATTTACTGAGAGACCAGGTCAACATTACATTTGGGAAAAGTTGTGAGGGCTCCCTTTGGAGTACAAAAATATTGGGTTGGAATGATAGGGAAACAATGACACATGGACCAAATTCGGAAAAAGATCGACAGTCATTGGTTGCACAGGCCAACAATTTCAACCCTATTCTAGGCAATTTTGCCGTTATGAATGAAGCTATAAATAAATTGTATGTTATTAATGCACATCAGATGATTTTCCAAACTCCTTCGTATCTAGTTGACTCTAGCCCTTCCGTGGGGGTTGGGATGGGCGACACTCAGGAAGGATTGATGAACCCATCTGACATTTTGGATTTGGTGGAAGCCTTGGGGGAAGGCCTCGAGCCAGTCGAAAAAACTATCCATTTTATTTCTCCACTAGATGGGCGGGATGTTAGTTCTCACCTAACAACTCACATGGTTGGGAATTCCCCGCCAAATTCTTTGTCGCCAGAATGAGAGATGGAAGCTCTCATTCTTTCAGATGATTCCTTAGTTACTCTGACCATTAAGCAATCTTTTTTCCATAAACAAGAGTCTATTGATGGAGGGGTTAGTTGACGGAATGTCACCCTCAGGAAATAGAGGGCTACCTACTACAAAAAAAATTACGGATTGCAATCACATTGCATTATCACCTACCTATGATTTAGAATCGGGAGGGGATGTTTTTCACATTGATACTTCATTCACTATTGGGTGTATCATGATCTTTGATGCACATGATTCATGGTTTCTTAGAGAGGAAATGCCTAACGTAGGGTCCGCCATGACCATCATTTCCATTAAGATTAGGGGGGTGGGAGTGCCCCATAAAATATGCTCTCTTAGGGGTCTAGTTAGTTCTCATAGCCCCTCTATGATACTTCTTCAAGAAACAATGTCTGAGTGGGTCAAAATGGTGGAAGCCATGCTTGCAATATATCCACATTAGGTTGCATGTGTAACTTATGCCAATGAACATTCGAGAGGATTGGGAGTTATGTGAAATCCCAAAATATATGATTTGGTGGCATACGATCTATTTGCAGGTATTATCATGTTTGGATATAAGAAAGGGATGACCAGGCGGATAAGGATCACGAACATATATTCTTCGTATACTGATCAATTTTTTTTTTGGATAGAGTGACAAAATATAGAGTTTTTAGATTGAGTTCGAACATTATTGTTGGTGACATAAACTTCAGCATAGGGCAGACAGAGATATGGAGGAACAAGGTACAGGTTGATGACATTTCATCATATTTTGAGGTATGGATGAGAGTTCATGCTATGGTTGATATAGTTCTAGATCCATTTGGGTCAACATGGAGGAATGTTCGTACATGTGGAGATGGCATTGCGAAAAGGATCAACCGATTCTTAATATGCCAATCACTGTTCCTCCTCCTTCCAAATATGGAAACTTTGATTCTCGCAGACAACATATTGGATCACAAACCAATTATGTTGTCCTAGAGATGGGATTTTGATATCAGAACTTACCCTTTCAAATTCAGTCTCAGGTGGCTGTAGATGAATGAATTTGAACAACTCATTCATTCGGTTTGGAAAAGGCCAATGCTTATGGGACCAAAGGACTGCTTGACTATAAATAAAACAAGCTCTCTCAGTTGAAAAGAGAAGCCCGTGAATGGATTTCGGGGAAAAAAAGAGAAGAAGATAAGGCTATATAGGACATTGATGTTTTGATCAGAATGATCAATGACGCCAATGAATGTCTGTACTTCTCAGCATTATACAAGAATAATATCATTGAGATGGAGGGAATCAAACGCAAGGTTCTACTAAATAAGGAGAAGGACATTCGAATGAAGAGTAGGGCAATTTGGGTACAAGTGGGAGATAAGAACTCAAAATTTTTCCACAGTCAATTTAATCACAAGAAGAACAATAATTTCATCAATGGCATTATGAAGAAGGATGGGAATATAATCTCCACACAAGCTTCATTGGAGGTGGAGGCTATGCGACATTTCCAGATCAATGCAAGGATCTATATTTGGACTTCTGGGAAAAATTGATATTTATCTCACATATGCCGAAGTGGTTCTCGGAAATGGATAACCAATTACTATGTAGGACGGTCTCGAAGAAGGAACTAGTAGACACTATTAAAGAATCGGCCAAGGAGAAAAGCTCAGGACCAGATGGCTGGGCTGTGGAGGTGTTTATCCATTTTTCTGATTTGATGATACTTGACCTATTGGCAACGATTGAGGAGTCAAGGATAAATGGATTTATTCCCGGGGCTATTAATGCCACCTTTATTTCTCTTATTCCAAAGAGGAAAATATTTCAAACATTTCTGGATTTCCGACCGATATCATTATGAAATAAAACATACAAATTGATATCTAAAGTGATCGCTAGGTAGTTGAAGTCGATACTATCAAAAATCATCTTAGAGGAGCAGTTCGAGTTCATCAAGGGAAGGGATATTCATGATGTTGTTGGTATTGCTCAAGAGGTTAAGCATACATAAAATCTAGGAACCTGAAGTCTTGCATGCTAAAGGTTGATTTATCGAAGGCGTACAACTGTGTAGACTTGGAATTCCTCAAATTGATTATGATCAAAGTGGGTCTATCCATTCCGATCATTGGGTGGATTATGGCGTGCATTAAGACCATGAATTTTTCAGTAATTATAAATGGAATACGATCAAAATTCTTCTCAGCCAACAGGGGATTGAGGCAAGGGTGTGCCCTCTTGCCTGTGTTTTTCCTTATGGTAATTGACAACCTCAACAGAAAAGTGATGGATGCAAAAGAGGTGGGGTCAATCTCAAGTATTAAAGTGTCAAAACGGATTACCATTACACACTTAATGTTCATAGATGACCTCCTATTCGGAGGCCATGCTACCTTCGATGAATAGATTGTTATCCATAGCATCATCTCATCATTTGGTAGAGCTTCAGGTTTGTGCATGAATGGTTCAAAGTCTTTTCTCATCCACAATGGGAACATCGATCCTTACATAGAGGATATTAGATTGCACTTATCTTTTGGGGGTGAGACATTTGGAAGAGGGCTACACATATTTGGGTTTCATCTTGAATCCAAACCATTATAACATCATGGATTGGGAATGGTTAGTAATAAGATTCCAAAAGAAGCTGGATAGATGGATAGATCGATGGTTGTCTATGGGCAGTAGGATGATAATGTTAAAATTTGTTCTACAAAACCTTGCAGTATACAGGATGCACCTTTTCCAACTTCCAAGAAAGATCATTAAAAAGATACAGTCTATTATGGGTCAATTCATTTGGAATTGGAAATTATCTCGGGGGAAGTATCATTTTGTTAAATGGTCACAAATTGCTAGACCCATTGAAGAAGGGGGATGGGGCATTGTTGATCCAAGCGTCTTCAATAGTGACCTAATCATAAAGAACATGTGGAGGGTAGTATTAGGATTAGGAATGTGGTCAAAGATCATCCCTGAAAATTACATGTATGGACAGTGTTTCACTTCTTGCATTTCAGGAGGGGTTAAGAGGAAGACTAATTCATCATACATTTGGAGGAGTATGATAAAAAAACATCCAATGGATGATGGGATCGGTTTGGTGGGAGGTTGGAGATGGGACAATCATCAAGATTGGACTGGATGCTATTATAGGTATGGGATGGAAACACACTCTATCATATGGAATTCTTAATCTACTGCACAATAGAGGCTAATCTACCTAAACCATATTTATAAGTTTGATGCATTATGCATATACCGCCAATCATGAAAAAGCATTAGGGACGTTCAACTATTGGAGGGGGATGTCGATGAATGGGAACTTTATATCACCAACCTGAGAAATGTGAGCATCTCCCTAAATCATCAGCATGATCATTTGTCATGGGGGGGAATGAAAAAGGGGCATCCTTTCGTAAAAGAGATATACATTGGCATCATTAGGGAGGTTTTGGGACATCAGGGGAACTCTTGGATTCAGAAAATTTTGAAAGGGAATGTCCCCAACAATCAAGTGTTTCAACTAGTTGGCTATAAAGGACATAGTACTAACATGGAATAATTTAATTCACAGAGGACACATAGGGTCGGGGATATGCCTCCTCTGTAAGAAAAGTAGTGAGGATAATGCACATTTATTTCTGCATTTCCCATATGCGATGACTATTTAGGAAGGGGTATTAGACACTTTAGGCATCATGTCAATGAAGAATTTCACTACAATAATAAGCTACATATGGAAGTGGGTTAAATCTCATGATAAATTTTGTTTTCTCCATCTATATCTCATATGGATCATTTGGCAGAGCAGAAATGCACTCATTTTTTAGAACATGAACCCAACAGTAAGGGAGGACGTAATCAAACTTGTTGCCTATTTCTTGGATCTAGGACCAACTCAAATTGCAAGAAAGAAAAGAAGAATCATTTGGAAAAACATATGGCATGCACTCCCAGTGGGTTTCTTCGATGGTGCTTGTTGTGGGAGGGAATGTGGATTTGGGGTTTACATAGTCACTGAGCCGGGAAAAAGATATCACTTTTGTTGGGAAGGGGGACAGGGCATGAATAGTAAGACAAAGATAGTGGTGATATGGGGAGTGTTGATAGTAGGGAAATCAGTTGGATTGGAGAGGCTATAGGTCTATGTGGATGCAAAAGGAATTATCAATTGGACTAAGGGACAGAATAAATTCAACCCTTCAATCTTGAATAATTGGAAGCACGTCAAGACAATGGTAAGAACATACCAACACATCAACATTGATCACATTTACAGAGAACAAAACTGGATTGCAGATTTACTATCCAGAAGAGATATTGGGAAGTAGCTAGTAATTTATTTTTTTTACAGCATTTGATCATGAGGTTAAGACAAATGCCGAAAGTATCAACTTCTCCAAGAGTTAGAAGATAATGTTGAGTAATGAAGGACACATAGGACTTTTTTTATTGTAAGAAGATGAATACATGTTTTGTTTTATTTTTTTATCATGAAATGGTATATGGATAAGCAGGACGGATAGTGAGCGCTCTTATGTACATCAAACTAAAAGATATGGTTAGTAGAAAAGAGACTAATCATTGTATTTCTGGAAGTAATGCACATTGAAGAAACAATATGTAATCAAGATACGTTAGACATGTACCATCGGTTTAATATTAACACATAAACATTTTTTCCTTAAAAAAAATAAGTGAACTAGACTTTGTGGCACACCTATTAACTTAGCTTGAAAAAAGATTGACGAATAATGACTCAAACCTATAAAGTTGTACGAAAAGGATAATAGAGAAGAGAAAAGTGTAACTATATATAAATGAAACTTCCAAAGAGTAATGATAAAACAAAATCATAAACGATAAATGCAACTTCCAAAGAGTAATGATAAAGCAAAATCATCAACGATGGAGGAAAATTCCCCTTGATTTTGATTTTGACCATGCATAGTTATTAATAATGATGAAAAAAATCCATGTCTTATGTTGTAGATGTAACTATATAGAATGCCTCATTAGATACATTAAATTAAATTAAATATTTTTTAATATTGTTGTGTGTATACACAAATAGATTGCCACATATTTATACATGTATGTATATAGGTATGTACAACTACACAAATTGCATAGAATTTGACGTGTATAATGTTATAGTCACTCTGAAGGTTTCATTTTATTAACCTATATCTTATCGCATTTATTCATAAATTGGGATTTAAATTATGAAAATAAATGTTAGTGTATCATATGTATTTGGGGTGGGGTATGGGTGTTAAGAGAGATGTGAAATATGGAGGGATTTATAGGTATGGGAGGATATAAAAATGTAGTATCTAGTAAAATTAGTTATTTATTTTATTGGAAATATGTATTGGGAGGGTTTTAAGAAAATGAGTTGGGAGTTATTTATCAATATTTAATGAGATTAAAGATGTTATTTAATATCCTACAAATGTATTTGTTATTTTTTTTTTTAAACCATGGTGAATTGGTGATTGATTGGAGTAATCTAGGTAAGGCCCAAGATCAACCCTTCCAACAACCACTATAGCACCAAGAGTATATCCAGTTGCCTACAAGACGAATATACTAGGAATATACGACTTAGCATGAACCAACACGTCCTGTATTGACCACTAATGATGTAAACTTCCCTAAGACGCTTATTCCTTTAGCCTCATCAAAATATACTTATTATGTCATTTCGAAAAATCAAACATAGAAAGAAAAAAATTAACATCCCGTCTTAACCACTCATCCTATTCTTACTTAACAAACACATGCATTATGTTACAAATTGATTAAGTGAAAATCCTATGATAATTATAATTCTTTTAACAATGATTCAATAAATGAAATTTATAGCATAAATAATGATCATGTGTATTTGAATTGTGATATGTTTAATTATAAAAAGCTTAATAAAATCAAATGATAATATTACATTAAAAGAGACGCACTTAATGTATTTATAAATCTCCACTTTTATAAAAAAATAATAAACTTACCGTGTTAAAATTTACGAGGGAAATGGAAAAGTGGATTATTGTTACTTCCCCAATAAGGTAGGATTCCCTCTGATATGTTTTACTCTTATGGTTTGGGGCAAGTGCTATTTCCACCTTTATAGCAATATAAATGCTTCGGCCTTACAGCCAGATCCATGTATGTATGGGATACTGACACAACAGCTACATGGAAGCCCATGATTTTCCGGCAACTATGCTCCCTTCCAACCTATCACATGGTGGATATGATAGTACACCATACTCATTCAATGCAATTGCCCAATCTTGGTGCCCAAAATTTCAAAATTCAAATGTTATTTTTGCACCCAAGGTGCCCATGAAATTTCTGAAACGAAGTGAAACGAACACACCGTAGAGATTTTGAATATCTACAGGGGTCTCTCCTCGCATCATGGTCTTCCAATGCTCTTCCGGTACTGGTTCCACCATATGAGAGGCCGAGAGTTGGAGGTGCCACTCTCTCTGGTTTCCCAGATTGGATCATCCATTGACTACATAAATCATGGATTAGTTGTGCGCTCTTATATAAATTCATCTTTTGAATATAGAATGATCTCACTAATTCACAACATCTGAGGAGCTCGCTTATATTGTCTTTGGTGTATCTGCAGAGGAAAATAATAGCACAACAGAGAGAAATCTTCAGGGACATAGAAGACTTTGCAATTAGTAGTTTCCTCTGTGACCTTCCTTCTTCCTTACAGAAAATGGTTTTCTAATAAGTTGCTATAGGGACTTTCGATTTTTTGGGGAATTTTCATTAGCTCACTATTGAGCAATCCTTCTGTTTTGATCTGATTTCAGGATTTTGATTGATAATGTTGTCTGTGAAAACACAACATTGGTGAGGGTGAAGCCCTTAGCTTTCTCAGTGTGAATTTCTTGAATACATCCAATGTGGGGTAGTTTTTCACTATGCATTTGTTCTTTCCAAATAGCGTTTGGGCTTTAATGAGAAGTGACCCTCCAGTTACCAGGATGTGGAGTTAAATTGGCAACTGATTTAGGAGTTTTCATTTTTACAGGTGGATAGTGAAAACAAGCATGGTATTCTATTGGAGGATGTTCAAGTCCCGACTGAATTGAACCTTAATATCAACAAGGCTTATGTTTCTTCAGATGGGAGATGGTTCATGGATGGTATGTTGTAATTAATGATATTATATCTTATGTTTTTGTAGGTTAATACTCTTACCATTGTTTTAGTCCTGCTCCTGACAAATTCTTTTTCTGTGGCAGTGTTCCATGTCACAAATGAAAATGGAAAAAAACTTACAGATGAAGGCGTAATTGGGTACATTGAGAAGGTATGTATAAATATCTTTCAAACCAAGGTTAGCAATACAAAAGTATCTCTTATGTTTCCTGAATCATATATGCGTTGTATTGCAGAGGTTGGAAACAAACCCTTGCGTAGTTCCTTTGTTTGGAAAACCATCAGGTCTAGATGCAACTGCTGAACATACGATAATTGAATTAACAGGCACTGACTGACTGGGACTGCTATCTAAAATATTTGCCATATTGGGTGACCTAAAATGTAACTGTGGAGGCGGAGGTCTGGACTCACAACAAGAGGGTTTCCTATCTTATATATGTTACTGATGAGGACACAGGTGCGGCCATTGAAGACCAGCAAAACATTTGTAAAACTGAAGAGCTCTTGTTAAATGTAATGAGAGGAAACAACATCATCAGAGAAGCTAAAATAGTGGTGTCAATGGGATTCACTCACATAGAAAGGAAACTTCATAAATTGATGTTTGCTGACCATGACTATGATAAACTCGATGGAACTAGAGACAGGGCATCTGTTTCTCTCAAGGACAACGACAACACTAAGCCTCTTGTGACTGTTGACAACTGTTTGGAGAGGGGGTATTCTGTGGTGTCTGTTCAGTGTAAAGACAGACCTAAGCTTCTCTTTGATATTGTTTGCAGCTTGATAGATCTGGAGTATGTTGTCTTTCATGCCACTATAGACTCTCAAGGCCCACAAGCATTTTAGGTATAGGTCCAGCAACTACAAGGGACTTGATTTTTCATAGGATCTTTGTCTTTTTTTAAATTTTTATTTCCTAATTTGATTTTGTTAAACTAGGTATAGGTGGTTTTAGATCACATCCCTAATCGGGTTAATATTGAATCTAAATTAGGTTAAACAAGAGTTGGGGTATTTATTTCCGTTCTTCTCTTTTGTGATATAGGAGCACTACATCAGGCATACTGGTGGTTGCCCTGTGTATTCATAAATAGAGAAGCAACGTGTGATTCAGTGTTTGGAGGCTACCATTAGACGAAGAACATCAGAGGTATGAGTCCAAGGATCGAATCCATGGTGGAAATTTATTCAAAACCCTAAGACTTGGGATTCCCGGTGCATTCAATTTGATCCTTTTTAAATTTAGTCATCTTAGTGTGAGTTTTGTTGATGATATTTTATGAATTCAGGGTATGCGACTGGAAATTTGCACCAATGACCATGTTGGGCTTCTGTTGGAGGTGACTCACATATTTAAAGAAAATGGGATGTCAGTTACAAAATCAGAGGTGTCAACGTGGGGTGATAAGGTAGATGATGTGTTCTATGTGACTGATACAGCTGGAAACCCCGTTGATTCCAAGACTATAGAAGTTGTTCTCCAAGAAATTGGACTAACAATCTTGCAAGAAAAGACGATTATATGCATACAAAATCTCCTCTAAGGGAACCTTCCATTCGATTCTCCCTTGGTGATCTCTTCAAATCAAAGTCAGAGCGTTTTCTCTACAGTCTTGGATTGATAAAATCGTATTCTTAGATGTTGTATTTTGGGCCTCTTGCAATGGAATTAAGTAATCGCTTTTGAAGGTTGTATGTATGGATCATGGTTCTCTAAAAACCATCATCGTTCATCCGTTTTCCACTGTTACAATTACCTTGCTAAAGACAGAAATTGGTGTGATTCCAACATACTTCAAACTAAAATTCTCAATATTGGTACAACAATGCTAGGATCTGGAAAGCACAATACCACTGGGATTTTCCAAATATGATTTGTTGATCATTGAACAGAAGACTAGTAATGGATAAATATTCACCACACTGGCCGGACATGGCCTTGTCATTTGATGACCTAGGAATTGCGAAAATCGACCTCATCATAAAGAAGTGTGAAAAATTGGTAGAAATGAAAGAAGACCACGCTAATTATAGTAGTGGTAGGAGAAAGGAACTAAACCCACCTAATCTAGAATTGCTTATACAAGTTGTACAAATTACAAGCTGATAAATAGTCTTTGTTCTACAGAATGACAACTCTTCAAACTACATAGGTAAAGACCATTGATGAATCACAATGTTAACATAGATTCTAGTGCTTGACATAGATTCTTAGCACTTATTTGCCTTGTAGGAAGTAAAGTACTCCTTTTAGCCACTCGAGGTTTCCTTTGAAAAGTAAAAGGCATGACCCCAAGTCTATCTGCAAGAATTGGGCAGATTGATGGAGAAGGCATTGGATACTACTGGACTTCTTACCGAACATCTGAATTTGAAAGGAGTGTGATTTGGTAGGAGATTGGTACAGCACGAGGTGACAATTTGGGGCAATTACTGGTATTTTTTTCTTTCCTTCATCGAATAGGAACTACACCCCACCTTTCTGTTTAGAGATCCCTGGTCAGTGGTATGTTTTCGCTGGATCAACTAATATAATGCTTCTCCTTTCTTTCTTAAATCATTTGAATCCACTCATTTTCACTTCTTATATCGTTGTATTGATGATGTAAAATATGTAAATAATTGTATAGCAAATTCAGTGGAGTTGGTCTCTGGATGATCATAGTTCATTGTTTGTGATCGACTTGACTGGGGGTTGGCCTCTATATAGCTCTATATCCTCTGTTTCTTTATCAGTGCATAGTAATAAAAGTTTATTACAAATGTGTTTGTGGTGCTTGTTTGTACTATTTTTCTTTGTATTATGTGTGGCACTTTTTATGAAGTAACTGCGATGATGATACTTCAGGTAATTCGTGGCAATCTTGATTTGTTATGTCTGATTTATGAGATTACTGTTGTTATTTCACGGGAGGTTGCTATGCTCTGTATCATCTCAAAGTGCAACTGAGGATAGTTAACAATAAATCGTGAACTCCTGTGGAAAATGAGCTCTCAAAGGATCTCAAGAAAGTGAATTCTCAAGGAATTTGTCTTATTTTTAAAACTAGGGTTTTAAGTATATCACAATGTTCTTTAAATGTCATCAAGTCAATGGTAATGGTTGTCAGAGAGCCGTGGACTTACAGGAATGAAGAATAATGGATTTCAAGAATGAAGAATAATGAATTTCAAGAAAATGTTGTGTTCAAAGATATCTTTACAGTGTTGAAGTACAAGTAAGCGTTGCCTGACATTAAATGGATAACTAAATAATTTTAATGATAAGACAATCGGTATGATCAATTTATATATGGCTTAAAATTAAAAGTAACTCATATAAAATAGGAAAAACAATAAACTTTAATCGTCTAAATTGCATTTGGATCTTCATCTCAGATACTTTGATTTGCAAAGCTTGGGGACTTATCTTAGATGCTTTGACTTGCAAAGCTTCGGGACCTATCTTAGATATTTTGACTTGCAAAACTTGGGGACCTTGAACGAATCTAACCAATTAGTAATTTGACCTTCCATTGAGAATCAACAATATCAATAAAAGGTCAAATTGTATGATGAAATTGATGTTTCAAAGCTTATTTGTCAACACAACTATCTGAAACTTTCTAGAGGTTAAATTGTCTTATGTACACTCTACCATGATTGAAATTTTTTAAATCGATAAAAGGTCAAATTGTATGATGAAATTGATGTTTCAAAGCTCATTTGTCAACACAACTATCTGAAACTTTTTAGAGGTGAAATTGTCTTATGTACACTCTACCATGATTGCAATTCTTTAAATCCAAAATATAGTTCAAAGTTTCGTAAACTTGTCTTTTGTTAGTGACTTTGCAAAAATATTAATGATGTGATCACTTATCTTGCAATAAATAAGATTCAAAATATCTTTATCTTGTCAAATAATGGCCATGAAGCCTCCACATGACAAGAAGATTTTGTATTGCATAATACATTGGAATCTATTCCTCAAACGAGAAGCCAACCTCATCCATTATGTGGATTCATATTGTTTTTTTCAACATTAAATGCACCCTTATATTCAATTTTAGTGGTCAACAGTGTTGCTTCTTACAATACCAAAGTAACTGACTAGTTCATATTCTTAATGCAGTGATTCATACTTTGCTAATATGTATCTTTCATAAACAATCCTTTTTGTGGCCTCTAAGAAGCTCTCTTTCATATCCTACATGAATTTGTAGACTACACTAACATCAAATAATATATCAAATTCGCTATGAATCAAGTAAATGGGGCTCCAATAGTCTTCTTGTAGACAATACCATTAATTTTCAAAGGCACACTACGTCAATTTCTCTCTGGTTTGATATGGTGCCAAAAATGGTTTATAGTGTTCCATCCTAAACATGTATAATGAATGGCGATATATATTTAGGTAAATAAATATATTGTTATCCATTTGCAAAACTTGGCTTCCATAAGGAAATACAACACACTTAGGTTTGTAATTTTAAATATCTCTATTTATTGTTTTTTCAAACCCAAAATTAGGTTGACACTACTTCAATTTATGATTAAGTCAGCAACATGTAAGTATTATCACTTGCAAATTTATGATTAAGTCACCAACATGTATGTATCATCATTTGCAAAATATAAACACTACAATCAAATCCATGATGCTTGAAATCAAAACTAATAATCAATCCTTATACCACACTATGGAGGCTTTGCTTCAAAGTGTAAAAGGATTTTTTTAGTGGACAAACAAGATTGTGGCCCTTCTCAAAGCCTTGGGTTGCTTGATATAAATCTCCTCATTGAGAACACCATGTAAACAAATTGCTCCATATATACCACACTATGGAGGCTTTGCTTCAAAGTGTAAAAGGATTTTTTTAGTGGACAAACAAGATTGTGGCCCTTCTCAAAGCCTTGGGTTGCTTGATATAAATCTCCTCATTGAGAACACCATGTAAACAAATTGCTCCATATAAATCTCCTCATTGAGAACACTAGGTAAAAAAACACTATTGACATCCAATTGATGTATGTTATAAATCTTATACAGAATGAATAATGTGTGAAAGAATAAGTAGATAAGAGTTCATATATGCAATAGGTGCAAAGATTTCAATGTATTCAATATGATCTCATTGAGAGAAGATTTTTGTCATAAGAAAATTTATGTTTCTCAATAACACTTGCAAATGGTAAATTTAGTCTTGTAGACCATTAGACATTTCATCACATTCTTTCTTTATGCTCGGGGAACTAAGTCCCAACTTTTATTTTTCATCAAAGGAATTTCACTTTTTAGTCATATCATTCTCCCATTTAGATTAAACTTGTGCATTTGAATGTCTATTGAGATCAATTCCTTTAGGATACATTCCATGAAAGCAACACTAACACACTATTTCTATCAAGTCCTTCTTGAGTCATTTATTGTACCTACATTAACATCGATTGGGGATGGGTGACCTCCCGGGAAGTCCTAGTTACTGGGCGCAAGCCTCAGAAGTGATGATTGATGCTATGTGATTCATTTCACTAGTTTCAATCCCACTTCTTACCCTTGTGAGCATCACCCGATGCAATGAGTGCTAAGTGAACTATTCAAAAATCATGAGAAATTAGTCAGTTATGACTACCTTTCATGGAAATGGTCATACGTGAATGACTTACTTAATGCAGTTGAATCCCAAAACGATAACTAATATAAAGCACTGTGTAAACCCTAATACTTAAATTGAAAAAGAGCGAAGCGATCTATACTTGAATGGTTCATGAGGCACAATACTTGCTAAGGTTTTGCAAATGGGGTAGCAAGCTAAGTTGGCTTGATTGTGGGGAAACCTCCACAATTAAGTGCACTTGAGCCAGAGGCGATTTGGGATGGGTTACCTCCTGGGAAGTCCTGGTTACCGGGTGCAAGCCCTGGAAGTGATGATTGGCGCTATGTGATTAATTTCACTAGTTTCAATTCCACTTCTTCACCCATGTGAGCATCACCCGATACAATGAGTGCTAAGTGAACTATTTAAAAATCATGAGAAGTTAGTGAGTTACGACTACCTCTCATGGAAATGGTCATACGTGAATGACTTACTTAACGCAGTTGAATCCCAAAATGATAGCTAACTTCAAATGTCTTAGTCAACCATTGGAAAAGACAAATGTCCCTTATAGATGGAATTTTTGTATCAGATTCACCATGAGAATTCATAGTCAAATGATTATATAAGCCATTGCTTGTAGTCAATTATATTGGAAAAGATCCACTCAAAGTGAAATCCGTTACACTAGTTGATTGCCTAGTGGAAAAGCTAGTCAATGCATTAGTTAAGGTTGTATAATAATACATTGATATAGAATTTGTCCTAATCTCAAATGCATCATTGCTTGATAATCCATATGAGGACTTTAGTTTCACAACCCTTGGAAGTCTACTTGTTAAAAGACAACATCCCACCTACAAATAACATTCCATTTTATTAGAATGAAAAATTTGTAGGCATTTGGCTCATTAGAGTGGTGCACCATAATAAAAGCATGAGTCCTTGCATCTAGCATATTTCTTCCATTTCGAGGTGTGTGAGGTGCAAATATCTACTAAGATACATCACATTCTGACAAGTAGTTCTCAAAGTCCTTGTTGAATATTCCACTCCATTATCTGATTTTAGACATTTAACACACCGATCATATTGATTTTTAGCTAATTCCCTAAATTATTTGAACTTTTAAAAGACATTTATTCACAACTGTATTTGGATAATCATCTATAAAGGTTAAAACATACCTTACACTTTCCAAGAATATTTGATATATTCTATAAATTGCACCATGAAAAGATTCCAACTATGTCTTGATTTCTAAGCCTTCATTGTCTCAAAAGAAACCTACTCATTCTTTCTAAGCATACAACCTTTACATACAACATCAATAGGTCCTACCTTAGGTATTCCATTAACCATATTAAGCTTGGCCATTAATTTCATACCGACAAAAATTCAATATCCAAGCTACTTGTGCCAATTTTTTCTCTGAGTATTGTTTCAGGCTATGAGTGCAGTTGGTCCTTCATCTTGCTTATGGAAATCATGGAACTCATAATATTTATTTTTAGGGTAAAGAACAACTACAATCACAACAAAAACAAATTCATTATTAATATCTTTCACAACAAATCTATAAAGCTAGAATTCAATGTTCTTTTTAGTTTGGGTTAATTAGCGTACAAAGAACGAATTGACACACAATAGATTATACAAATAAATGATCAAGCTATTCTAACATTCATTTCTACCACAACCAATGATAATGGATACATAATCATTTGCATCATAACATTTCTTCTTTTATATCTTATTCAATTAAGTAAAATGAGAAGAATCCTTAGCCATATGATGGGTACAATTAGAGTCGACTATCCATTTATTATTAGAGGTGTAAGCATGTGATACCTAAAAACACTAACAAATAAATTATAGGTATTTACCTCACCTTTTGGAAGTAGATGTCGTAGGCCAATCAATCAACTAGTTGATACTGCACCCTCAAGCTTCTTGAACTTATCTTACAACAAATCTTCTTGACATGTCTTGTATTTCAACAATATCAATAAATATTACACTTCTTACCTTTGGTTGATCATAATACTTAGGCTAATAAATCTACTTGACACAATCCTTATCATGGTACATTCCATGGTCTTTTCTCTGATTGTACTATTGACCTATTTCTCTATATTTCTCCCAACCTTTGACCTTAAGGAAATGAGCCTGCTGTTTAATGTCAGGTTTACCTTCATTAAGAAATCTATTTGGTGCATTAAAAGAATGAAGGGTATGATAGTCCGTACATTCCTCTTTTTCTATAAGATCAACTAATGCACAATGTCAAATGGAAAACAACTTAGGGTGTCTTTAGATTCGTCAAGATTGGTGCTATATGACCACCTTGCTTCATAAAATAATTTCTACATTCAACCAATTTCGACTAAGGATCTTTCACCTAAATCAAATAATATTTAGCCTTTCAAAGCAGAGATAATTGAGAGAGACAAATTATTTCTCAATTTGCATAACTCGGGCTTTCCTTTGTTTTTTCAAATAATAGCTTCAACTTACTCTGTGCTTATTCCAAAGTTGATTTTAACAATAGACCTTGCTTATATTAAGCGAATATCATTTGAGATGTAGGCCATTATAACTCTTACAACCTCCATTGGGGGAATTTTGAGATAAAAAATGGGCCTAAAAAATGTATGAACAAAATTAATTTTAAGAAAACCAATAGGATTCAAGATGATGATGTCATTGCTAGGGGTAAATATTTTGGAGAGAAAATAAAAATAATTTTTTTTTAATTTTATTTTTTACTTATCTCCTTATAATTTTACTCAAATATCAAGTGTAAACACTTGTTGGATGAAAACTTGAATTCCACACCCAATGAGTACCCACTTTGCATACTTTTGAGTAGACCCACATCGAAAAAAATGAAAATACATGTCTTTTTCATGTATTTTCAATTTTTTTTTATGTGGGTCTACTCAGAAGTATACATAGAGGGCACTCATTAGGTGTGGATTTTAATTCAGCATCCAACAAGTGTCTACACTTGACATTTGAGTGAATTTATAAGGAGATAAGTCGAAAATATAACAAAAAAATAGTGACAGGCCTTTAAGGTTTGTCACCAAAGCCATTTTTAGTTACACATTCGGTGAGGGTTGTTAAAGGCTCATCACTAATTTCCTCTTTGGTGACACTTCTAGTGACGATATTTTATTGACCCTCACCAATGCTCTTTTTGGTTACTTTTGGTGATGGTAAAAAAATGTTCATCATCATTGATCATTCCAATGAGTTTTTGATGATGCTATATGCATGTTACTATATTTTTTGTCAAAAGAAAACAATTTAATACCATTTTTGTGGAGTACGTGTCCAAGGCCGTAGTGGTTAGATTCAATTAATTAGTTAAGAATTAATTAGTGTGTATCATTTCCCTCAAGTAATGAAAATATAATTTTCCTATGAGTCAACACATGATTCATCTCTATTAGGTTTATTATATAACAAATTCCCTTTAGATAAAGTTCCACTAGTGTGTGTAAAAACTATATTATTTAAAACATAATAAAGCTCTGTCAATTCTATTAGTGAGAGAGGCCTATCACTCCTAAACACTCTTGGCACACCTTAACATGCTCTTGCACACACTAACATTCCTTGGAACCTCACATGTCTTGGAACATCTTTGTACCTTGAGCATCATGGCATGACTAGGATATCCAAGCACATGTTGGAAAGCCCTAGCATAGCATAACACTCTCCTAGAATGTGTTGGCATGCCTTCTAGTCCTTAGCATGCCTTGGAACAATTTCGAATGCATTAACATAAATTAACACTTGGAACACATTGACGATTGGCATGCGTTGGAACATATTATTAGTGTGCCTAGCATGCCCCTTTTGAAAAAGATAAAGTCCTAACTTATTAACCCTATTATGTGTTCATTTCCTTGAATTTTAGCTTGGTTCTTCATTTTTTTGCCTCAACACTCCTTGACACATGTTGGCATACCTTGGCACCCTCCACATCCTAGCATACCTTAGCATATGGCATGTTTTGGCATGCCTTGGCACTATTTAGCACACGTTAACACACACTCGAACTCCCTAGCACACTCTGGCACTTCTTCACATGCCCTGATATTCCCTAGCATGCCTTACTAGTGCTTAGCATACCTTTTCACTCCCTCCTAGGCATGCCAACTAACACTCATTGACACTCCCTAGTGCACCCTCATATTCATTCACTTCCATGCATTTTGACCTAGTACTCCCGTTTGTTGCCCTAGTACTCCCTAACACTCATCAACATGTATTAGCACTCTCTGGAAGACCTTAACACTATTTGACATGCCCTACCACTTCATAACATGTATATCACTTGCTTACAAACATTGGCACTTGGAACGTGCTGCCGCTTGGAAAGTCTTAGCATGCCTAGCATTCGTTGAGATGCCTTGGTATTTTTTGGCATGGTTTAATATTAAAGTTATTTGAGATCAATTGTCGGAAAGTAGATGAGAAGTAACAGAGGAATATTTGGCACTTAGAATGCAATAACACTTGGCACTTGGCACCTATTGGCATCTCGTGTTGGTGTGCCTAGCATGCCCCTCTTGGAAAAGGTAAATTGATGACTTATTAACCCTTTTATGTGTTCATTTCCTTGGAGTTTAGCTTATTTCAAACTTTTGTTGCCTTTACTGAATCTAGCACATATTTTCAAACACTTGCACATCTTGGCATGCCTTAGCACTTGGCACATCTTTGCATATTTGATATGCAGATATCTTTTGTATATGCGCAATTTCCATATATGCGCATATCTTCCGTATATGCACAATTTCCGTATATGCGAATTTCTGTATATGGAATTTGTGCATATACGATGTAGATACATGAATAAAGATATCTACAATTTCCATATACAGAAATTTTGCATATACAACAATTTTGCATATACGAAAGATATGCGCATATAGGGAAATTGCGCTTATACAAAAGATATGCGCATATAGGGAAATTGCGCTTATACAAAAGATATGCGCATATCTTGTGTATATCCGTAACTTTCCTATATGTGTATATCCTTTGTATATGCACGTCGTTCATGTATCTGCATCGTATATTCCAAATTTCATCTACAGAAATTGCGCATATACGAAAATTGTGCATATACGGAAGATATGTGCATATCTTCCGTATATGCACAATTTCCGTATATGCGCAATTTTTGTATATGGAATTTGCGCATATACGATGCAAATACATGAACGACGTGCATATACAGAAGATATGCACATATATGAAAGTGAGGGATATACAGAAGATATGCGCATATCTTCCGTATATGCGCAATTTCCGTATATGCGCACATCTTCCGTATATGCACAATTTTCATATATGCACAATTTCTGTATAAGGAATTTACTTATATACGATGCAGATACATGAATAAAGATATGTACAAATTCCATATACAAAAATTGCGCATATATAGAAATTGTGCATATACGGAAGATATGCACATATACGAAAGATATGTGCATATCGTCCGCATATCTTCCTTATATCCCTAACTTACCTATATATGCATATCTTCCGTATATGCATGTCATTCATGTATCTACATCATATATGCACAAATTCCATATACAGAAATTGCGCATATACGAAAATTATGCATATATGGAAGATATGTGCATATCTTCCGTATATGCACAATTTCTGTATACGGAATTTGCGCATATACAATGTAGATACATGAATGACATGCATATACGGAAGATATACACATATAAGAAAGTTAGGGATATACGGAAGATATGCCCAAATCTTCCGTATATGTACAATTTCCATATGTATGCATATCTTCCGTACATGCACAATTTCTGTATATGGAATGTGTACATATCTTCGTTCATGTATCTGCATCATATATGCACAAATTCCATATATAGAAATTTCACATATACGGAAATTGTGCATATACGGAAGAATATGTAGATATATGGAAATTGCGCATATATAGAGGATATCCGCATATCTTCCGTATATCCCTAACTTTCCTATATGTGCATATCTCCTATATATGCACGTCATTTATGTATCTATATCGTATATGCGTAAATTTCATATACAGAAATTGCGCATATATGAAAATTGTGCATATACATAAAATATGCGCATATACGGAAACTGCGCATATTTTCCGTATATTCCTAACTTTCCTATATATGCATATCTTCTGTATATCCACAAATTCCATATACAAAAATTGCGTATACATGAAAATTGTGCATATACGAAAGATATGCACATATAGGAAAGTTAGGGATATACAGAAGATGTGCGCATCTTTTCTGTATATGCACAATTTTCGTATATGTGCATATCTTCCATATATGCACAATTGCCGTATATGCACAATTTTTGTATATGGAATTTCTACATATCTTCGTTCATGTATCTACATCGTATATGCGCAAATTCCATATACAGAAATTTCGCATATATGAAAATTGTGCATATTCGTAAGATATGCGCATATACGGAAATTGCGCATATGCGGAAGATACGCGCATACCTTCCATATATCCCTCACTTTCTTATATGTGCATATCTTTTATATATGCACGTCGTTTATGTATCTGTATCGTATATGCGCAAATTACATATACAAAAATTGTGCATATATAGAAGATATGTGCATATCTTCTGTATATGCACAATTTCCGTATATGCAAAATTTTTGTATATGGAATTTGTGCATATACAATGTAGATACATAAATGACGTGCATATACGAAAGATATGCACAGATAGGAAAGTGAGGGATATACGGAAGATATGTGCATATCTTCCGTATATGCGCATATCTTACGAATATGGACAATTTCCATACATGCGAAATTTCCGTATATGGAATTTGTGCATATACAATACAGATACATAAACAACGTGTATATACGGAAGATATGCACATATAGGAAAGTTAGGGATATACGGAAGATATGCGGATATCTTCTGTATATGCGCATATCTTCCGTATATGCACAATTTCCGTATATGCGATATTTCTGTATATGGAATTTGCACATATACTATGTAGATACATGAACGAAAATATGTACAAATTCCATATACATAAATTGCGCATATAAGGAAATTGCGCATATACGGAAGATATGCACACATCTTCCATATATCCATAACTTTCTTATATATGCATATCTTCCGTATATGCACGTCGTTCATGTATCTGCATCGCATATGCACAAATTCCATATAAAAAAATTGCGCATATACGGAAATTGTGCATATATGGAAGATATGTGTATATCTTCCGTATATGCACAATTTCCATATATGCGCAATTTCTGCATATGGAATTTGCGCATATGTGATGCGGATAGATGAACGACATGCATATACAGAAGATATGCACATATAGGAAAGTTAAAGATATACGGAAGATATTTGCATATCTTTCGTATATGCGCAATTTCCGTATATGCACAATTTCCGTATATGGAATTTGTACATATCTTTGTTCATGTGTCTGCATCATATATGAACAAATTCCATATACAAAAATTGTGCATATACAAAAATTGTGCATATATGGAAGATATGCGGATATCTTCCGTATATGCACAATTTCTGTATATGCAAAATTTTTGTATATGCAATTTGTGCATATATGATGCAGATATATGAATGACATGCATATACGGAGATATGCACATATAGGAAAGTTAGGGATATATGGAAGATATGCGCATATCTTCCGTATATGCACAACTTCCGTATATGCACAATTTCTGTATATGGAATTTGTACATATCTTCATTCATGTGTCTACATCGTATATACGCAAATTCCATATACAGAAATTTCGCATATACAGAAATTGCACATATACGGAAGATATCCACATACCTTCCGTATATCCCTAACTTTCATATATGTGCAGATCTTCCATATATGTACATCGTTTATGTATTTGCATTGTATATGCGCAAATTTCATATACAGAAATTGGGCATATACGGAAATTGTACATATACGGAAATTGTGCATATACGGAAGATATGCACATATAGGAATGTTAGGGATATACAAAAGATATGTGCATATCTGCTATATATGTGCATATCTTCTGTATATGCACAATTTCCGTATATACGTAATTTTTGTATATGGAATTTGCCCATATATAATGTTGATACATGAACGACGTGCATATACGGAAGATATGTACATATAGGAAAGTTAGGGATATATGGAAGATATGTGTATATCTTCCGTATATGCACAATTTCCATATATGAGCATATCTTACGTATATCCACAATTTCCATATATGCGAAATTTCTGTATATGGAATTTGTGCATATATGATGTAGATACATGAACGAAAATATGTACAAATTCCATATACTAAAATTGTGCATATACGGAAATTGTGCATATACGGAAGATATGCGCATATGTTTCGTATATCCTTAACTTTCCTATATGTGCATATCTTCCGTATATGCACTTCGTTCATGTATCTACATTGTATATGCGCAAATTCCATATACAAAAATTGCGCATATATGCAAATTTTGCATATCCAGAAGATATGCGCAATTTATATATATGGAATTTGTGCATATACAATGCAGATACATAAACAACGTGCATATACGGAAGATATGCACATATAGGAAAGTTAAGGATAGACGGAAGATATGGGCATATCTTCCATATATGCGCAACTTCCATATATGTGCAATTTTTGTATATGGAATTTGCGCATATATGATGTAGATACATGAATGAAGATATGAACATCCCACAATTCCTCCATCTAATATTTTGGTTGCCTTTCAGTGTTTGCATGCCACTGAATGAGGTGCAGAATAGTAGTTCGTAAACAATTGAGTCTTACTAAAGAAACAGATTATATGATCAATAAAAAATGTTACTTATAGTTTTTTCTAGAAGATGTGACAGGGGATCAACTAATAGTTTCCAATGAGATTAGATGGGAGTATAGAGGGCCACAATATGCATGGGACATATGGAAGGAATTTAATTCCTTATTGTAATTCTTTACCAAATTGTTGCAGAAGCAGAACGAAAAACGCTTTGGATTAGTGTAAAGATAACAAGTGAAAGACCGTAAAAGATGAAATACAAATTTGGGGGCAATTTCTGTATATGAAATTTGTATATATCTTCATTCATATATCTACATCGTATATGTGCAAATTTCATATACAGAAATTGCGCATATACGGAAATTGCGCATATCCGGAAGATATGCGTATATCTTCCGTATATCTCTAACTTCCCTGTATGTGCATATCTTTCATATATGCGTGTCATTTATGTATTTGCATCGCATATGCACAAATTTCATATACAGAAATTTCGCATATATGGAAATTGTGCATATATAGAAGATATGTCCATATACTCAAATTGCGCATATATGGAAGATATGCGTATATCTTCTGTATATCCCTAACTTTCCTATATATGCACGTCGTCTATGTATCTACATCATATATGCACAAATTCCATATACAAAAATTGCTCATATACGAAAATTGTACATATACGGAAGATATACGAATATACGGAAATTGTGCTCTCTAACTTTCTATATGTGCATATCTTCTGTATATGCACGTTGTTTATGTATCTGCATCGTATATGCGCAAATTCCATATACATAAATTGCGCATATATGGAAATTGTGCATATACAGAAGATATGCGCATATCTTCCGTATATGCACAATTTTCGTATATGCGTAATTTCTGTATATGGAATTTGTGCATATACAATCTAGATACATAAACGACGTGCATATATGAAAGATATGCACATATATGAATGTTAGGGATATACGGAAGATATGCAGATATCTTTTGTATATGCACATATCTTCCGTACATGCACAATTTCCGTATATGCGCAATTTTTGTATATGGAATTTGTACATATCTTCGTTCATGTATCTACATCGTATATGTGCAAATTACATATACAAAAATTTCGCATATATGGAAGATATGCGCATATACGGAAATTGCGGATATACGGAAGATATACACATATCAAACGTATATCCCTAACTTTCCTATATGTGCATATCTTCTGTATACGCACATCGTTTATCTATCTGCATCGTATATGCACAAATTTCATATACAAAAATTTTGCATATAAGAAAATTGTGCATATACGAAAAATATGCGCATATACGGAAGATATACGCATATCTTCCGTATATCCCTAACTTTCCTATACATGCATATCTTTCGTATATGGATGTCACTTATGTATCTGCATCGTATATGGAAAATTTTATATACAGAAATTTCGCATATACAGAAGATATGCGCATATACAGAAGATATGCACATATCTTTTGTATATTCCTAACTTTCCTATATGTGCATATTTTCTGTATATGCACGTCGTTTATGTATCTGCATCGTATATGCATAAATTCCATATACAGAAATTGCGCATATACAGAAATTACGCATGTATGGAAGATATGTGTATATCTTGAGTATATGCGCAAATTCCATATATGGAAATTGCGCATATACTCAAGATATGCACATATCTTCCGTATATGCGCAATTTCCGTACATGCACAATTTCTATATATGGAATTTGCACATATACAATGCAGATACATAAATGACGTGCATAAACGGAAGATATGCACATATAGGAAAGTTAGGGATATACGAAAGATATGCACATATCTTTCGTATATGCCCAATTTCCGTATATGCGCATATATTCCGTATATGCACAATTTTCGTATATATGAAATTTCTGTATATGGAATTTATGTATATACAATGTAGATATATGAACGAAGTTATGTACAAATTCTATATACAGAAATTGCGCATATACGGAAATTGTGCATATACGGAAGATATGCGCATACACAGATGATATCCGCATATGTTCCGTATATCCCTAACTTTCCTATATGTTCATATCTTCTGTATATGCATGTTGTTTATGTATCTGGATCATATATGCACAAATTCATGTACAAAAATTGCACATATACAAAAATTGTGCATATACGGAAGATATGCGCATATCTTCTGTATATACACAATTTCCATATATGCGCAATTTTTGTATATGGAATTTGTGCATATACGATGCAGATACATAAACGATGTGCATATACGGAAGATATGCACATATAGTAAAGTTAAGGAGCACAATTTCTGTATATACACATATCTTCCGTATATGCACAATTTTCTTATATGCGCAATTTCCGTATATGGAATTTGCGCATATACGATGCAGATACATAAACGACGTGCATATACGATAGATATGCACATATAGGAAAGTTAGGGATATAGGAAAGATATGCACATATCTTCCATATATGTGCAATTTCCGTATATGCGCATATCTTCCGTATATGCACAATTTTCTTATATGCAAAATTTCTGTATATGGAATTTGCGCATATACGATATAGATACATGATGGAAGATATGTACAAATTTCATTTATAGAAATTGCATATATATGGAATATATGCGCATATACGGAAGATATCCGCATATCTTCCATATATTCCTAACTTTCCTATATGTGCATATCTTCCATATATGCACGTCGTTTATGTATCTAGATCGTATATGCGCAAATTCCATATACAGAAATTGCGCATATGCAGAAATTGTGCATATACGGAAGATATGCGCATATCTTCCGTATATGCACAATTTCCGTATATGCAAAATTTATGTATATGGAATTTTTGCATATACGATGCAGATACATAAACGACGTGTATATATGGAAGATATGCACATATAAGAAAGTTAGGGACCGCAATTTCCGTATATGCGCATATCTTCTGTATATGCACAATTTTTCGTATATGCGCAATTTTTGTATATGGAATTTGTACATATCTTCGTTCATGTATCGGCATCGTTTATGCGGAAATTTCGTATAAAGAAATTATGCATATACAGAAATTGTGCATATATGGTAGATATGCGCATATATGGAAATTGCACATATACGAAAAATATGCGCATATCTTCCGTATATCCCTAACTTTCATATATGTGCATATCTTCCATATATAGACGTCGTTCATGCATCTGCATCATATATGTGCAAATTCTATATACAGAAATTACACATATACGGAAATTGTGCATATACGGAAGATATACACATATCTTCCGTAGATGCACAATTTTCGTATACACGGAAATTCTACATATACGGAACTCGCCACTGACTTACCTTGAGATCTTGGGAAAACATTCCACACACTTTTCCCAATGATAGAGTCGTACTCCTCTACCATTGCATCAACCCAGACTTTTTGTTGCACTACCTCCTCGAATGAAGAAGTTTTGGTATCTACACTCGCCCCAACCAGGGCCATGTACCCAGTGCACCGCTTGGGTGACCTCCTCTGTCTGCGCTGAGAAGATGGTTGTCCCACATTCTCCTGCCCATCCAACATCAACCTGTCAGCTTACCTTCAGTGTCTTTGCCCATCTCTGGAAGTCTCAGCATGAATGGATGTCTCCACTCCTGGATCCTCTACATGCGGCTGCTCCGCATCAATCTGAGGCTCCTCCTCCTTAGGAACTAAGATTTCCTCCTCTGCATGCAACTTGAGCTCCCTCTCAAGTGATAATTGCATGGTTTTCTGCTTGTCAAACTTTAGATCCCTGTGTACCACTGTCCTCTGACTGGTAGGCAGGTACACCCGATAGTTTTGAGGTGTACCCGTGTACCCCTCAAGCATTCCTAGCTCAGCTATTGGATCCAGCTTCTTTTAGGAATCTTTGGTCATGTGATAGTAAACTGATGATCCAAAGATTCAGAAGTGACTCACATCTAGTTGCTTCCCGAAAAAGGCCTCCATAGGTGTCTTCATTCCCTGTATACAGTGCAGGCTTCTGTTCTACAAGTATACTGTTGTCTTGCATGCCTCAGCCCACAAATGTAGTGGTAGGCCTTGGTCATACAAAATCTATTGAGCTACTCCTACAATCTATCTGTTCTTCCTTTTGGCCACCCCATTCTACTATGGGTTGTGGGGTGTCGTCAATTTCCGTTTAATTCCTTCTATAGCGCAGAAGTATTTAAACTGTTGGGATACATACGCTCCACCATTGTTGTTATGCAAGGCTTTTATTTCCTTTCCAGGTTCTTTCTCTGCCAAGGCTTTAAATGCACAAAACCTTAAGAAGGTGTGATCCTTCTTTTGCATAAAGTAGATTCAGCATCTACGAGAAAAATCATCAATAAAAATATCATAGTAACTTTGTTTAGCGGTGGAGGCTATAGAGAAAGCTCCGCAAACATTTGAGTGAACTCGCTCCAGGATTGCTCTAGCTCTACTATCTCAATCCGGAAAGGAAGATTTCGCATACTTAACCAAGGTACAACCTTTGCATGTATTCGTCTGCACAAGTTTTCCCTTGGGTAATCTGGTAGAAATCTGTTGCATGATCTTCAGGGCTCCATGGTGCAAGTGGCTCAGTCTTCTATGCCATAGCTCGCCAACAGCTTGGCTCTGCACCATCTCAGCTTTCAAACTCAATGCAACACAATCGTCTACCTCTAGCTTGTAGAGATTCTTTACTCGAATCCCATTTTGCTTTGTCTGTTCAGTACCGATATGCCTCAGGAAAACCTTTCCTCTACTAAAGACTACATCATATCCTTTATCTTCTAGCATAGCGACAAACAGAAGATTCTTATTTAGACCTGGTATATACTTTACATTAGTTAGGGTGAGGGGAGCTCCATGCTCCCTCTGAAACACAACCGTACCTTCACCTGAAACATGATACTTTCTATCATCGCCCATCTTGATCTGCATCTAAAGATCCTTCTCCTCCAAGGTACTGAAAAGATTCTTGTCACATGACATGTCGAATGAAGCTCCACTGTCTAGGTACAACACACATCCCACCATGGATGAAACCATGCATGCAATTAGAGACAAATCCAACTCAAATTGCGAGGCCAGTGCCTCACCAACAGATCCCTTCGAGGAACCCTTCTTGGATTTACTTTGTGGAAAATTCGTAGCATAATGTTCCACTTCATGACAATGAAAGCATCACACTTTCGATTTATAAAACTTCTTCCCAACCGGATTTGGGATGGGATGCCTTCCCTTTCCCTTTCCTTGCCTTACTCACTAAGGCTAGATTTTCCTCATCATCTTGCTTCGATGAAAATCCATCTCTGGTGCTTCTTCTTATCTCCTCCTACATTAGATCCGACCAAAGTCGTTCCCAATCTGGAAGTTTTTCTCTTCCATTAACTGAGTCTTGGTAGCTATGCTAGCTCTTAGGATTACCGAGGAGTGTAAGACTCACCATGTCCTCATCAGCGGTCATGATCCCTACACTTCCAAGCTCATCCCTGCAGGTGGTAAGCTTGTTTAGATATGTAGAGATAGTGTCACCATTTTCACACTTGATTTTCTAAAGCTTGTCTCTCAGCGCCAGCTTCCTCTAATCACGTTTATTTTGATATAGATCTTTATCCTCCAGGCTAGCAAAAATCATTGTGAAGAATCCCCTGGCGCCCAGTTTCAACTTGATGTGCCCCTTTGGTTGCCATTTATGATAAATCCATTTCATCAGGTCCCTTTTTTCTGGCCAAACACCCATGAATTTCCAAATCATTGTGTGATATTTCATGTATTTCTTGTAATCCTCAAGTTTGTTACCTAAAATGACAAACTGAGATTTATTCGTTTCCCTTGGAAGGAACTAGCCCCGCATCCTATTCTTCCATTGGGTCCCAAGGACTAGAGGTCCTTTTCTCTGCCCTTTTTTTGTGTTGGCTTCCTGCGTGCCGTAAAAACTTTCTTCACCGGTGACAATGTTTCGGTAGGAATTCGTCTCTATGAAGTCATGTTACACTCATGTGAAGGACAAATTATTGATAAAAGTGTATGCTCCAAGACCTTGTCACTATCTCCTTGAAGATGACCTCAAAACAAAGAATGCAAAAACTCAATTTGGCTCAAAGTGAAGACACAAGTATTCATAGGTCATGTTGGCTCATTCTCAGTGGAAAACCACTATATATACCCATGTGGAGTTCACACAAATCACAGGAAGAATAGTTCATATATGTCTGATATTTTAGATATCTTGTATGAAAAGAACAGTGAGAAAGAATGAGTTTTGGTGCGTAAGAAGGAGACAAGTCAGTGAAGGAAGGGTATGATATTTGGTGCGGAATGAGGAGAACTTTCAGTGAAGGAAAAGGGAAGCACATCGCAGTAAATAAGGTCTCTTGGTTTTGGGTCTAACTCTATAATGATAGTGCGGATTACAATGTGTGAAACAAGGGAAGTCTACCATAGAAAGGAGACATATTCTACATGAAGGAAGGCACTCACAATTGCATCTATAGTTTGGTCTTGATCTGAAAGGACACTAGATATAACTCAGACTTGGGTCGGCATATATTAGAAAGGAACCATAGGTAAGTACTGTAAATATGAAGCCTACTACAACATCATCAATGGTTTTGTCTTGGACTTTAGATATACCTAAAAGGATGTTTAAAATTAAATGAGAATGAAACTCCAAGAGTAGGCCAAGGAATATTTTAGACTAGGGACCGAGTCTCCCTAGTGTTATTGGAAAACGATGTAGAAAAAGATCATCATAAGGAGCTTAGAAAGAGTAGTGACAAGGTCTTGGAGGCATATTGGTGTTAAGGGTCTGTTTCATGGTCATGGTACTTGTCAATTGAAGATATATGAGAAGAATTACTTTCGGGTTTTCCTCTCCAAGAGGCAGAGGTTTTGGCCTTGGCTTGAAAGCCTAAATTTTATGTCTCTTATGCATTTGATAATTGTCTTGATGAAGAACATAATAATGTAAAGAAAGATAAGATCCAAGAAGAATAACGAATCACAAGTAATTATCATGAAAGGGAAACTGAATTAAACGCCTTAATGTTTCGACATTGTATCAGAGCTAAGGTGTTGAAGTCAAGAAGGGGAAGTTTTGCAAGAAGACACAAGGATCAAGCTTTGGGAAGGAGTTCAGAGATCAATTTTCAAGGAAAACTTCAAAGAAAAGAGATCTACATTAAGAGGTTAAAACCCTAGATCCAAGGTAGAATACTTTCATTCAAGAAGTTTGCAGAAATTGGAGAAACCCTCAAGCCATATCAAGAAGATCAACAACCTTATTCAAAGGACCTACACATCAAGAAGGCAATATTTACCATAAAAGATTCTAAATAAATTTGGTATTGAAGACTAATCAACATTATTGGAGTGATCATCACCCCACCATTTTGTTGAAGAAATTATTCAACACCATTGAAGAATTCATCAAATTATTATTCTACTAAAGTCATCCTCAAGCCATCCATGAGCATCAAGGATTCAAGGTGATTTATCCCTCTTCGCATCTCTTGGAGAAGCTAATTTAAGAGGGAGCTTATGTTGTCATCTACATCATCATCAACAAGGAAACTGATAGAAGAATAAAGCATATACTCAAGTAAGTATCTTAATGTCTTCATCTGAATTTGTCAAAATGACTTTTTGCAAGGAAAGCAACAAATTGTATGGGACTACAAACTTTATTGCATGGAAGAAAAGGAAAAATCTAAATTTGATTGAAAATGAAGTTTAGGATCACGTCAAAGGGTCAGTGACTAAACCTACATAAGAGTTGAGAGGACTCTTATAAAATCCATAAAGGACTCTTGCATTCCCTATGTATTCAAAACTAGAATATTTAAAAGAAATATATGAAAAATTAGTTGAGCTATTATCAGTGAGTACTGTAGGAGAAGTATGTTGGAAATAATACTGAGAAGGGGGGGTGAATCAGTATTATCAAGTCAAATAATCCTTTTCAAAAACCAAATTGTATACGCTACTTCAGTTAATTAAACTCGCATATATACGCAACTATTCAGAGGTAAACCAGCGTACACAGAGCAAACTTTAAATTTACTTAGAATTTCAGATGATGTTTGTTAATCTGAGATGCAACATCAAATAACCAGTAACCAGAGATAGTAAAATAGAGCAGAAGGACAATCACACACAAGAACACCAGATATAAGGTGGAAACCCAATGTGGGTGAAAACCACCTGCTGCAATTCGTCTCTATCTTTCTTTAAATTAGAAACTTTTATTTACAATGTACTGGTGCAGTCCTTTACCAGTACGCAGGCTGCAACCTGCAGAGAGCTACAACTCTCTCTCATTTTCCAACTCTCCTCGAAGGGAGCTACAACCCCTTCAGCTCTTGCACTAGCCAAGATACTAGTACGTAGGTATTGGCCTACAGAAGGCTACAACCTTCTCTTTCTTCTAGGGACCATGTTTCATCAATTTTTAGACTGGATCCAGGAACATCAAACGATCATCAAGAAATTCTTCATCAACCAAACTCCTTTTCACTAACTAGATATGAAGTCAAGTAGATACTTCTCTGCGAACTGTACCCAAACACAGTACTAGAAACCACACAACAGAACCCAGAACACAGCAGCAAGAAGCAGAAACAGCTAGATCACAACTTAGTGCATATACGCAATTTCAACAGTCTGCAGCTTGCGTGCATACGCATCTGCATATGCAACAACCTGCGTATATGCGCCTTTACGTCCCCTAAACTGCATGTATACGCACCTTCGCTTTACTGAACCTGCGTACAGATCTATAACACACTCTTCCAGATATTCAATCACTAATTAACCCAGATTATCAGACTTATAGATCAGATAAGCGCCACATCAAGCAGATCAAAATCATACAGAGATACTATCA
>APFE030945152.1:0-22012 GCA_000404065.3 Pinus taeda | reverse complement strand
AGAAGAAAACGTTGCAAAAAGGAGAATCAGGATCAGGTAAGCCCAAGAATTCTTATGTGTCTCTGCAAGAGAAGGTTTTAGTTGAGAATACACAGTTTGAGGATCTAGAACCTAGTACTGCTAGTGAAGAATCAGATGCAGAGATTCATAAAGATCATTATTCGTTTAGTTCCCCTTTGGATCTCAGTCCAAAGAAAGCATCCCATACAGTCCATAACATCCCATTATCTCTGTCATCTATTGCATTGTCCTATACTACTCAATCTGCCAGTATCCTTCCACATACCCCAGCCATGGCAGGCCAGCAAGCACCTATGAATATGGAAAGAATCATAGCTGCTAGGTATGGACCCTTGGTTCTACCTGTTCCTTTGAATGCCACGCCTGCAAGGGAATATCAGAAGTATATGCCTAAGTTTACTGGTACAGAGGGAGTAACAGCTGAAGAACACCTTGAGTCCTTCTATAGTTATGCTGATAACTTAGATATAAGTGAAAATGATGTGTGGATGAGAGTTTTTGTATAGAGCCTTGATGGAGAGGCTAGAAAGTGGTTCAGAGAATTGCCCCCTAGGTCTATTGCTGACATTGAAGCTTTAGATGATGCATTTTTGAAGCAATGGGGAGATAAGAAGGACCTGCTATATTATCATACTGAGTTTGGTAACCAAAAGAGGGAAAATGGGGAATCATTACCTGATTTTAATAAAAGATTCAATCGTATGTATAGTAAGATACCAATTGAAGTAAAGCCTACCCCCACCTCTGCCAAACTTGCCTATGTTGCACTTCATACAAGTTTGCTCTTCTGAAAAGGTATATATTCAGGTCCTCTTGGGAGATTTTTCATAAATATTTCTTGGAGAATCCAATTTTGATTAGATGGTGGCATTAGAAATAGGAGGTAGAGTGCTACTACACATCACGATTTAAAAATTGGAAGATCCAAAATTATAGAGTTACAGTCGTTTCAAGATCTAGCTCCTAAAATCAAGAAAAGGAAATATGAGGAAGTTTGATGGCAAGGATCTAGTAAATTGGATACTACAGATGGAGAAATATTTTGATCTACATGAGGTGAAACTATTACAAAAGGTACGTATTGCATATTCATATTTAGAACCGAATCAATTTTTATGGTTTAGAGGACTTTGTTCTCATAAACCACTTGTTACATGTTCAATTTTCACGGAGGAAATGATAGCACATTATGAGGATACAAAGAGAAACACCTTCTTTAGCCAATTGATATATCTCAAACAAAAGTGTTCAATGGCAGAGCACATTCAAGACCTTCAAAAATTGAATATAAGGGTAAACGATATTCGAGATAAGCAAAGGATTGATGTCTTCATAGGTACGTTAAAGGATAACATTCAACATGAGGTTCGTCTTTGGGAACTTGATTGATTGGAGAAGGCATTCAGGTGGGCAAGAAGAATTGAAAGTGAGATTATGGAAACAAGGAATCCCACCACTCATGACTATAATTATGGAAGTGTTTTTTCTCCTATCCTTCCACCACCTACAAGGTTTACATCACAACAATTGGAAGAAAAAAGAGGAAAAGGGCTTTGTTATAATTGTGATAGCAAATGCACTAAAGGTCTTAAGTGTGCTAGGAAGAGATTATTTTACATAGATTATGAAGAGGAG
The DNA here is from genome assembly GCA_000404065.3 of Pinus taeda. Classification (NCBI taxonomy): domain Eukaryota; kingdom Viridiplantae; phylum Streptophyta; class Pinopsida; order Pinales; family Pinaceae; genus Pinus; species Pinus taeda. The sequence goes on along the minus strand of APFE030945152.1, from coordinate 20,356 downwards.
GAAGAAAATCGTCAAGAAACATCAAAAGAAGAGGATATACACCAAGAACCAACCCCAGAGAAAGAAGAAATGAATCTGACCATATCTTGTAAAGCATTGGCAAGAATTACCACTCCTCAAACTCTCAAGATAGAAGGACATATCAAGAAGAAAAAGGTTCAAGAAGTAAAAGATCACATCGAGAAAGAAGAAATGAATCCAACCATATCTTGTAATGCATTGGCCAGAATTACCACTCCTAAAACTATTAAGATAGAAGGACATATCAAGAAGAAAAATGTTCAAGAAGTGAAAGATCACATCAAGCATCAAGAAATGAATCTGACCATATCTTGTAAAGCATTGGAAGAAATTAGTGGGAGAGAGCGGAGATGGCCGAAGTTGAGATGCCTGGATTGATGGCCTGCAGAGCTGAGTTCGGCCCCTCTCAGCCCTTTAAGGATGCCCGGATCACTGGGTCCCTTCACATGACAATCCACACCGTGGTGCTCATTAAGACCCTTACAGCTCTGGGTGCTGAGGTGAGATGGTGCTCCGGCAGCATTTTCTCCACGCAGGACCACGCCGCCACGGCTATTGCCCGAGACAGCGCTGCGGTGCTCGATTGGAAAGGGGAGACGTTGCAGGAGTACTGGTGGTGTACTGAAAGGGCTCTTGACTGGAGTCCAGGTGGTGGCCCTGATCTGATTGTCGCTGACGGGGGTGATGCGACTGTGTTGATCCATGAGAGGGTCAAGGCTGTGAAGGAGTGTGCCAAGACCAGGAAGGTGCCAGATCCGGAGTCGGATCTACCAGATCTGAGAGCCATACACTGTAGATCTTGGCCGGATCTAACTGTTTGGATCAAGATCCAGAATTATACAGCTCCCAGGCAACAGATCGGAAGGAATAGGCAGCTACTGAGAAGAGGACACACAATATCTGACATGCAAAGGAATCATTGCAGTTTTGGCTCAGATCCCTGTGATCTAGTCAATATCCGAGCAGGGAGTCGATGTTCAAGGATTTCTCTGCTCTCGACTGTGCAGGTCTGGTCCTCTTTCATCCTGACGCAACGTTTCTACAGGGGTTCCACAGATCCCTTCAAGGCAGATCCGCGTGGGGGCAAAATATATCTCAGGCAGAAGATTTCTTCTCACCTGCGGAATCCCCTACGTCAAGATGCGGAAGACTCAAAAGACTCTGGCCCCAAGCTGCTCCAGAAATCTTCTAAAGCTTCCTTTGCTCCCTTTCAAATTCAAATAGCACAGATCTCTGGCAAAACTGTCATGTAATGGGTAAATCCAACAGATCTAATACAGAATCTCAAAGCTAATTTGGAGCATAGGCTAGGGATCCCCTCAGCGCTTCAGAGACTTATCTTTCAAGGTAAACAGCTCGAAGATTCTCTTCCTCTCTCTTCTTACAGCATAAAGAGCAACATCTCTCTAGTGTTCTCCTTTTGTTTGAGAGGAGGAGCTGAAGGGCAGTCCTCTTCTGCTCCTCCAAACTCCTATAAAGCGGCAGTCCGCCCTGAAATGCCGGCAACCCCGGAACCTCCCAAACCCAAGCCTTTTTTGGTTGACAAATTGGAGGACATTCCCTCTGTCGAGATCTCCTACCCTGATCTGGCAGACGACACCCAAAAATTCGCTGAAAGGGCCATCATCTGCAGAATAAATGGGCTCTGGCCGCGCTCTCAGGATCTTTATGACTGGATCAAGGACAACTGGACTGACTGTTGCAAGGTTTATTTCTGTGCAAAAGGATATTTTATAGTGTTGTTCGATGACCTTGAGCACTGCTACAATGCCCTGGATGAAGGCCCTTGGTTCATGGGTTCAGCTGGCTTCTTCCTAACTCCATGGTTTCCAGACTTCGACCCAGCCTCAGCAGTCATCACTAAAGCCCCGGTATGGATCAGACTCCCGAATCTCCCAGTTCACCTATCGCGCACAGAAGTATATAAGCAAATAGGCAATGCCTTGGGTCGCTTTCTAATGGGAGATTACCAGAGAGAGAGGCAAGGGCTCTATACATATGCCAGAGTTTGTGTGGAGCTTGATTTAAGCAAGGGATTTCCAGAATACATCAATCTCAAGATCAAGGACTCTGTCTGGACCCAGTATATAGAGTACGAAAACACTGCCTTCCGATGCCACCATTGTCACCTAACAGGGCACCTGCACAACTCCTACCCATCGTTGTCAGCAAGAACGAAAAGGGGCCTCTTCGCTCATTCCAAGCCCAAGCGTTGGGCTCCCTGTCCACCGCCACAAGCTGGAAGCTCCCACTCCCCAAGTATGGAAAAGGAGGAAAGCGAGTCAGAACCAGATCAGACGCCTCAGCCGATGGATCCGCCCCCGGACAATATGGGGCACACCCATGTCATAGCTAGCTCCCAGAAACGTCCCCATGAGACTTCTTCCTCCGAATCAGAGAAGGAGTCCCCGGAGACAGAGAAATCCAGTCTTGAAGTTGTCCTAGCCCATTCTCCCCATGATGGCTGGACAAAAGTTAACAAAAAAAAAGGGAAAAAACATTGTGGTGCAGTTTCTGACCCGCTGGGGTAATAGCCTGATAGTCAGTCTTTGCTTTCGAATCTTCTGTTGTAGCTCTGAGACTGTATCCTTCCTCCAAGACCGAGGTTGATGAGTCCATCATTTCCGGTCTGTCGGTCTCTTGCTCTTCCTATAGCTCTGTGTTTGTATCTTTCCTCCGGGACCGAGGTTGATGAATCCATCATTTCTGGTCTGCCGGTTTTTTTGCTTTTCCTGATTGTACTATATTTTACTTAATAGATTTAGTCTTTACCGAGAAAAAAAAAAGCATTGGAAGAAATTACCACTCCTCAAACTCTCAAGATAGAAGGACATATCAAGAAGAAAAGGGTTCAAGCAGTGAAAGATCACATCAAGCATCAACAACAAGTTCTCCAACTTTTAAAAGATAACGCCACTTTGGTGCAAAATCGAATGAAACAACAGGTAGATCAACATCGCAGTGAAAAAGGTTTTGATGTAGGTGATTGGGTATTTTTATGACTACATCTCAAGCAAGCTATTTATGAGAAGGAAATGTTGGCAATACTACATGCACTTAAGAAACGACAACCTTACCCAATGGGAAGACACTTCAAGGTAGAAATGGATCATGATAGTCTTAAATACTTTTTAGAACAAATATTATCTTTATAAGAACATAAAAAATGGGTCACAAATATGTCGGGTTATGACTTTGACATCATCTACACAAAAGGGAAGAAAATTTTTGTTGCAGATGCACTCTCAAGAAAGGATGAGGATGTGGAAGCATTGTTTTGTGCTATTTCTATTATCCAACCAGATTGTATAAATGAAGCAAGGGATGAATGGAAGAAGGACGAAATAGTTTGGCCACTCATTAATAAGTTGCAGAAGATCCCAATTCAAACAATATTTCCAGAACTTGAAGAGGAAGGAAAAATCATATTGGAACCTCAAGCAATCACATAAACAAGAACCCGACAGCTACGAAATCGATCAATTTCAAAGTATCTCATCAAGTGGAAGAACTTACTTACTGAAGATTCCACATGGGAGGACAATAATTTTATACAGAAGTGTCAAGAATTAAGGACAACACTTTTTGAAGGTGAGGGGCATGTTAGGCCCCTATACTACTAGTGTAACCCCTTATTGTTATTAGTACAACCCCCTTATTATATTGTTGTACCCATGTAGTCCCCATATTGTTATTATTGTGCCCTTACATTATTATTGTTATGTCGGATTTGATTATATTATGACCCCTTATACTCCTATATATAGAAAGGAGGTCTTGTCATTTGTAGCATACAAGAATTGTTCATTTGTGTAATTTAAAGGAGGTTTCCCCCTCAAAGAGGCTAAATTCTAAAGCATTGATCTATCTTTTCTATCTTTTTGTGAGCTAGTTTCATAACAGACCTTTAGCTTTGAAGATGGGTTCGAATGCATTGACAAAGCCCTGAAGGCGGTTAAGGCGGTGGTCTTCAGAATTTTGCAGGATCCTTTGGAGTTGGTTCAACCAGACTGGAGCACCCAGCAGCACCATGCACTGGAATGCTATAATGTGACTGTTGAGGGCGAGGGTGAAGATCCAAGAAATATTAATATCCCCGAGGCAGAAGGCCATCACGAGGTCGAAGGTCCACATATAGAAAACTCGAACATCACCATGCTGTTAAAAACGAGGCAAGTGAACATTGGTACTGAAGAATAGGAAAAATTTGCAAATATTGGGGATTACTGGGATGATGCTATGGTCGACAAAGTTGTTGAGTTGCTCTGCAAATATCAATTTTTTTTTCCTACCAAATTTTCGAACCTGAAAGGCATCATAGGTGACTTGGGTGTGATGAAAATTACTTTGAATTCAGATGCGAAGCCTATTAAGAAGAGGCCATATCACCTTAATCCCAAATACAAGGAAAATGTTCGCTTAGAGCTGGATAAGATGCTAGAAGCAGCCATCGTCGAACCAGTTGAAGAATCTGATTGGGTGAGCCTGATGGTGGTTCAAGAAAAGAAACAGAAGGGAAAAATAAGGATTTGCGTAGATCTAAAGAAGCTTAACGATGCCTGTGTCCATGATCCCTTTCCAACACTGTTTACAGATGAAGTATTGGACAACGTTGGAGGGTCGTAGACCTACTCATTCACTAATGGGTTCCCTGCGTACCATCATATTAAGATCGTGCCAGGAGACAGGAGGAAAACAACCTTCGCGACAGAATGGTGTTGTTTCCATTGTATTGTAATGCCATTTGGACTCATGAATGCACCTGTGATATTCTCTTGCGTAGTCATCATGATGCTCAAGGAGTTTATTCATAAATTCTTGGAAGTATACTTTGATGACTGGACAGTGTTCGGGCTAGTAAAGCGCCATGTAGCAAGTCTACGCTTAATGTTGGATACGTTCTAAAGGTACCAGATCGCACTGAACCTGAAGAAGTGTCTATTCTGCATCCCCTTTGGGATTTTGCTGGGTCATGTGTGTTGGTGTCCCAAATTGCTCTATTTTTACCCTATTCCCATAATCCTTAACCTCTATTTTATCTCTATTTAACCTTCTCATTCTTGCACTAGTCCAAGATAATCATCTATTCCTACATATACATTGTATTTCATAATTAATATTTATGAAGTTCTTTATTAATGACTTTACATAGATTTCGTACCTTTTAGTATCTCTTGTAACTTATGTTTAACTTTCCTAAAAGTAATTGAAGAACTAAGTGTTAATCATTATTTAGCATGATCAGTGCGGGCAGATTCCTGCACTGCCAAAGATGTTGCTCTATGATCTCCATGATAGTTCGAATCCTTCCACGCAGGCGTTTTTGATCCATGACTCCTAGTTCGGTTGCAGACTATCTAAGGATGGATATTGGAGGCGTATAGTCAAGGATACTTGCCAATCATATGGTCTACAGCCATCAAAGTTCGTGCTTTATTATAACCATTAGTCCGTTTTTCAATGTTGTTTATTAGTCTATTCGACCAAAAGGCTTGAATAGGAAATGACTGAAATTAACAAAATATGGCTAAGGCCAAGAGAATGTATATAATGTAGACCTTAGGTAGAGCCAAGCTAGCGATCTCTAAGTTTTTAATTTCATTTACTTTGTAATTTTGTATTGCCCTTAGTTTAGAGTTGGACTCGCATTATCATGTATATTTGTTGATCAAGTTTAATACAAGGAACACACCATGTTTTCTTCATGCCATGTCTAATTTTTATTTTATGCATGATTAACTATTGAACCATTTCATTTCCTAAATGTGAAACAAGCTGGTTGGCTAGGGCCCAACCAATCCAGCTAGTTTAACCTTGTGCTTTCGCCATTTAAAAGGTTTATGTGAACATTTATTCATTTTCAGTTGTGCAGCTTGGATTGTTCTTATGTTTATTTTAGAAGTTCTGAGTTAAATTCATTTCATAGTCAATCATAAACGAATCCATAGTTTGGAAGTTTAATTAATTTTATTTCTTTCTTGCAATTTCTTTCCTGCAATTACTTTCTTGCAATTTCCTTCCTGCAATTTTTGTCTTATTTTTCTTCTACTCGGGTCATGCAGGAAGATTCTTCCTATACCAATGCATGTAGTTTCCTGCACTCTGGTTTATTCATTTACTTCATAACAAGTGTTACGTTCCTTTTCCTTCTTATAATTTCATTTATTCATGCAAGCAAAAGTATTGTTAATTCAAGTAATCATTCTTAATGTTAAGAGTTATACTTTTGAAAGATCTAATAATGTTTACGTGAATTAAGGAAGGGCATTATTACAAACACCATACTTTACACTTTCATTTTATGACTTAAGAAAAAGGAACAGAAATGTTATAAGTGAATTGCCGAAAGTTAGTTTGATGCATGCAAATTACTTTGGCTGCTGCTTTGATTATTCTGAATTGTTTATGCTTTATGAAGTTTATTTTCATTGCAAAGTTCAGTTAATTAAAGCATTCTTTTTCACGTGTAATTTATCTCAAAATCTAGCTTGAAATTGCACTTCTTTTCAACACGTCCTCTAATTCTTTCAAAAGTAAATTAGAAACTTTGGTGAAGGAAGCTTTGTCTCGGTGCAAGAGGTAGTCTCTTGCCACAGGAATAGAGCGCTCTAAGCCTTGAAGCATAGAGCACCTCCACAAAGACATAAGTCTTCATTAAATAAGGTAAAATATACTTTTTCACATAAGTACTGTATCTGCACTAGTGCAAGCAGATTGCAGTAGTACAAGAACAGGTTGTTTGGTGTAGAAGAAAGATTAATTGGGAAACAGATCTTTGCAAGGGCCCACTTGTTAAGTTGTTAGCCATCTATACTAAATATAAACTTAGTATTTCATTTCATCATTTAAGATTGCTTCCAGTTGTGTGAAAGTTCCTTTACTTGATTTCCTCACAAATTATTATTTTACATTCTAGCACTAGAATTGCTTTGGTGTCATTTCCCTTTAAGATTGTTTTCTGTCTGATTCTACAAAATTTCATTTAAGAAGCAATATTAGGAATAGGAAAATTCCATACCACTTGTGGAATTTCCTGTGCTTCATCTCTAAGTTTACGAAACTCCCAGGTTGACAATTAAGTGTTAACGAGTTTGCTTAAGTGCAACTCCTGCACCCAATAGTTTGGCGCTGTTGTCGGGGAGATTATTTGAATTGGTAAGAATTTTCCCTTTTTTGTGATAGGGGTATGTCTACTATTATTTTTTCTGTAGTGTGCCTCTATTTTCTTGAAGGAATTTATAGGTGTCTAGTTAATTTTGAATTTCAACATTTTTATTGAAATTTTGTTTTGTCATTTTTTGAAATGAATGCCTAAAAGAGGTAGGGGTCTAAAGCCCACTAGGGACCAAGAAATACTAATAAATATGAAACCAAATCTTATATTGAGCCTTCTTTTGCAGGAAAAAAGTCTAAACAAACTCAGGCTCATCACGCAAGAACAGTCTACTTGGGCTTTGGCAGCAGTGGTCCAGATGTGACGTAGCCCAAGAAGGGGAAGAAGGGGACTATTATAACCCATAGTCAGCCTTCTCATCCTATTGAGAGCAGTTTGCATGGAAGAACAACAATGGTAGATTAGGAAGACCATGCAGAAGGAACTCGTGAAAATCAGGTAAATGAGGAACAATCCTCTTCTAGATTCCCAATTGTGGATCTTGAAAGACAAGTACAAATGAAAAATATTTCACCATCATCTCTTCCTCATTTCTATGGTAATATACATGAAGGCCCAGACTCATTCCTATTTTAGTTTGATATTTTGTGTAGACTTACGATTATTCATCTGATGCCCTATTGTTAAAGTTGTTTCCTACAACTCTCACAGACACAACACTCCATTGGTTCATGGGACTAGGAGGAAACACTATATCTTCTTGGGAACAAATGAAGAGAGTGTTCTTGTCAAAATATCATGAATATTGTAAGACTAGAGATATTCAAGATGAAATATTTACTATTGTGAAAAATGATGATGAGACTCTAGAGGACTAGCTGGAGAGATTCATGTACATTCTCCAAAGGTCAAAGCACAAATTTGATCTAAGTACCATTAAAACCTTGTTCTTACGGGGGCTTACTGATGATTCTAGGAATAATCTAAATCTGTTAGGACAAGGCGATATTGCTCAAAAATCTTTTGATCAAGTCTGTGACTTGTGCAGGAAATTTTCGAGGAACCAATATAGATCTGGTAAAGGAATTCAGAATAGAAATAAGAAAACCAAATCTACTTATGTTATGATTATTGGATTAGAAAACAAAATGGACAATATGAAAATTGAAATAATGAATATTGTTAGTAAACAAATAGTCTCTTTGAAGTTTCAACAAAAACTTGTAGAGGAACAAGAGTCATTGTCTATTTTTGTCCAAAATGTAGAAGAAAGCATCTTTTAAGAGAATGTCCTCTCGATATTAAAGAAACTAATAAATGTCCAATTTGTACAAAGAACCATGCCACGGAAAAATGTCCCTCCATACTTGGGCTGAAAGTTGTACTTAAAGGAGGACAACCTAAAGCTGAATCACTGCATGCTATGGGAGCACAAAGAAACTGGCCTCAAGTATGTGCAGATATGGCTCTTTAACCTCCACCACAATTTTTTGGTTATAATGCACATTCATATTCCTATCCTAACACTAGTCACTCTAAACGTTGGCAGCATGGGAACCAATATCATTATGGACAACCCTCCCAATCTTGGCAACAAGGATGGAGAGGGCCAAACCATTCACATCATTCACACCATTCCTATCTTGCACCTATGTAGTCATACCCTCATACATATGCACCTTACCTCAGCTGAGTTAGCCAATGCCACCATTGCCTTTACCTCCAGTGTTTCGACCTTCTCAGCTGCCTGCCCAACCTTTACCCAACCCCAATAACAAAGTGGTTTAAATGATCCATTCTATGAACCTGCTTTCCTCATCTAGATATCAGTCCATGCGGGTTGGAGTCAACTACCTCCAATTGAGACCAGGGAAGATAGTAACCATAGAAAATCAAACGCAGCCTATGGTGATTATCAACGAGAAAGGTGAGGAGGAAAATCCTAACCATTCTTAAAAAGATGACACCATCCAGCCTATCTCGTACCTTCTGAGCCTTTTGTATCTTCTTCCAACCGACCTCCCTATCCAGAGACATTTGTTGTGGAGAAGAAAGACCCCATTCCAGAGTCTAGCTTGGCTTCTGAGCTTAGGAACCTTTTCATAAGGGTACCTTTGATCCAAGCTATTAAAGAGATCCCCATTTGCACAAAAATAATTAGGGAAATTTGTATCAAGAAGCCGAGAAGGAGAATATTAGAACCTCAAACTATTCAATTTATTGGTAGAGTAGTAGAGTTAATGATAGGGTGTATGCACATGGAGAAATATACCGACCCTAGAAACCTTGTTCTCTCTATTCAGATAGGTGATTTCCTTGTCTCCAACATACTTATAGACCTGGGGGCATCCATTAATGATATGACCAAGAAAATCATGGATCAAATTGGATTGGTCCATATTCGCCCTACTCCCACTGTGCTTTAACTAGTAGACAGATCTAAAATCAAGCTGGAAGGGGTGTTCGATGATGTGGTCATTTCTCTAGACTCTTTGGAATACCCCACATACTTCATTGTGCTTCAGCTAAAAAATATTGTGGGAGGACATCCCTTAATCTTGGGACAACCATGGCTTGCTACAACCAATGCTTATATCGGATGTCATTATGGTGACATGTATATTTCCCATGGAGATTCTAGGAAGAAGGTCACCTTGCATCCATCCATTAGATCCATTCAGGAGCTCCAAGACACTTTATGGCTAGACTACAGTAGTGATTAGGAGACTCATCTTGTTTCCTTGATACATCAGAATGTTGAGTTCTCGCAGGAGGAAGAGATTCAATACTTCCTGAACAATCTAGACACCATGCCCAATTTTGAGTCATTGAGTCAGATTTTTAGTCTATATTTTTAGGAAAGTCATGACTCTCTACCTCCCTCACCACCATCTCTAGTGACACCTCTGTGTACTCTTGATCTTGATACCACTCTTGTTGAGATTAGTCCAAGTAAATCCGTGCATATTAGTTCAGACTTGGATTCTTCCCAGCAAGAGCAGCTTGTGAATTTGTTGCGAAACCATCTTGATGCCTTTGCATGGGGCTATGAAGATATGAAAGGCATCCCTCCTAAAACTTGTGCTCACCATATCTATATCCAGGATGGAACTCGACCTGTCTGACAACCCCAAAGGCGTATGAACCTAGCTCTAAGAGGTGTTGTAAATGAAGAATTGCAAAAACTCTTAGATGCTGATTTTATCTATCCTATTCTTGATAGCTAGTGGGTCTCTCCATTGGTATTAGTCCTGGAAAAAGATGGGAGATGACACATTTTTATGGACTACAGAGAATTAAACAAAGCCACTATGAAAGATTACTTCCCCCTTCCTTTCATCGATCAGGTACATGATACCCTTGCTGGTAAGAAGTACTTTTTTTTTCTATATGGCTTTAACGGGTATAACCAAATACAAATTGCACCCGAGGATCAAGACAAAACCACTTTTACATGTCCATGGTGTACATTTTCTTACCGATTGCTTCCCTTTGGGCTATGTAATGCCTCAGCTACCTTTCAAAGGGTGGTCATGGCCATTTTTGCTGACCTTGAGTGTGTAGAAATCTATATGGATGACTTTTCCGTGTTTGGTGATTCATTTCAGGAAGCCCTCAAGAATCAAGAAATAGTGCTTCTTCGCTGCCAAGAATATCATCTCCCCTTGAGTGAAAAAAATTGCAGATTAATGTGCAAGGCGGGGGTGGTTCTTGACCATCTTATTTTTGACAAAGGTATCTAGGTTGACCCTACAAAAATATAAATTATTTTGAGTCTTCCTATATCTAGAACTTAAAGGGAAGTGAGAGTTTTTCTAGGACATGCGGGCTACTATAGGAGATTCATTGAGAATTTCTCCGAGATAGCTACCCCCCTTTTTTGACTTTTGGCTAAAGATAGTGAGTTTTCTTGGTCCATAGCTTGCTAAGAGTCCTTTACGACTGAAGGAAAAACTAGTCTAGACACCAGTTTTGAGAGGACCAAACTGGTCCCTTCCATTTCATATTTTCTCTTATGCCTCAGATGCTTCTATTGGCATAGCTTTAGGACAAGAAGAAGACAAACAATATTATGCTATTTATTTCATTAGTAAAAACTTGTCACTCGCTGAACTCAATTATACGGTTACTGAGAAAGAGTTTTTAGCTGTAATTTTTTCCATTAATAAATTCAAACATTATATCACAGGATACGAAGTCTTTATGCATACTGACTTTCCACAATAAGGTATTTGATGAATAAACCATTAACTAGAGGTAGAGTGACTAGATCGCTATTATTGTTACATGAATTTAATATTACCATTATTGATAGACCAGGAAAATCTAATGTAGTAGCAGATTATCTTTCAAGACTAAATAATCCTGGTGAAGCAATTCCTGTTGATGATGATTTTCCTGACGAACATCTTTTTGTTGTGTCAAAAAAATTCCCATGGTTTGCTGACATCGCTAACTATTTAGTCACTATAAAATTACCACCTCACTTATCAACTCATGAAAAGTCGAATATCATACATAAAAGCACTGCATATTCCTGGATTCAAGGAGACCTTGTTTACACCAGAGCAGATCTCATTATTCGTAGATGTGTAAGAGAGTAATAAGTGTTTGATATTTTAAAATCTAACCATGATGAACCTTGTGGGGGTCACTTCGCTGATAACAGGACTGCATACAAAGTGTTACGAGCTGGCTATTTTTGGCCTTCCTTGTTTAAGGATGCCAAGTAGTAGGTCAAGCGATGTGATGACTATCAGTGAATTGGCCAACCTAATCAAACCAATAAAATGCCTTTATTTCCTCAGGTTATCATTGAGCCTTTTGAAAAATTGGCCATTGATTTTGTAGGACCAATGAATCCAACATCATTAAATAAAAGCATATTTTGGTTTGTACAGATTTAGTTACAAAATGGGTAAAAGCTAAACTTGTTTCTTTTGCTACTGAAAGAGTTGTTCTTGATTTTCTTTTTACTGAAACCTTTACTAGATTTGGTGTGCCTAGAGAAATTTTTTCTGACAATGGACTGCAGTTTATTTCTAATCTGGTACAGGGTGTGATGGAGCAGCACAGAATACAACACTGGAAATCTACAGCATATGACCCGCAAGAAAATGGTCAGATGGAGTCCACAAACAAGGTGATTGAGTCCATCCTCACAAAGACAATAAATATTCACATAAAGGATTAGGTTGAAAAATTACTGTAAGCATTGTGGGCATATCGAACCACTTGGAGGAACAATATAGGACACACACCATATGAGCTGGTGTATGGGAAACAAGTCCTCTTACCAATAGAATTACAGATCAAGACTTTTAGGGTTGTATTCCAATTGGGGCTAGATCTCTCTGGAGCACAACAGCAACATCTTCTACAGTTGAATGAGTTAGATGAATTATCAAGGGATGTTTTTCATTATAATATCTTGGTAAAACAATAGCACAAGAAGTGGCATGTCAATTTTATTCAGAAGAATCAATTCCAACGAGGTCATTGGGTACTCCTTTACAATTCTAGATTCAAATATTTTAAAGGGAAATTCCATAGACACTGGATGGGACCCTATGAGGTGGTCAAAGTGTTTGAAAATGGAGCGGTAGAGATTAAAACTATTGATGGATGAAATTATGTGTTCTTGATAGATTGAAGGTATATTTTCAGCCCCTTACTAAAGGAGATTTTATGCAGCAAGTTCAACAACAATCTGAAAAAGGAGTTGGTAGGTGGTAATGCCAACTTGTTGAAGATTTGATTCTTTCTTTTCCTCATTGAAAAAATAATAAAAAGAAAAATAAAAAGAAAAAAATGACAAAAAAAAAATCTTGTAATTATGAAAATCAATTGATTGACATGATTGCAGAAGGATCAACCTGAAAACCAACATGCTGGCAGCAAGATCAAAATTTCAATAAAAAGGGAATGTTACTTTATTTTTTAGATATGTTGGCTGCCACCAAGAAGAAGCAAGTTCAAGGAACCCACCCCTTACCCAAGTTTGGGGTAACTATCATGGAAATTTTTATCCAAGTAAACGCTTAATTCCCGCTGCAATTACTTTTTTTGGTACCAGTGCAGGCAGACCTTTAAGATAAAATTCTACCTTTATTCTATTTCGCGTTTCATAAATTCCCAATATTTTTATTTTTCTAAATCCCAAATGAATTACCCTCCTCTCTCTTCTAAAAAAACTACCCTTACCCGATTTCATAAAATCCCTCTTTTTCCCCTGAATCTTTTCCACATCCCATTCTCATTTATCCCCCTTGATGATATTATTCTTGGAATCCATGCAGTAATGTTCCTTCCCATTTCGAAAATCACACCTTTCCCACTTCTTTATTCCCTCATAAATTGATTACAGAATTTGATGAAGTCTATCCAAAAGGTATGCTCATGAAACACCAAAGGATGGCGAATAAAACATTTCTTGTATATTGAGGAATTTTTTTTTTTAATTCCAGCTACAAAATTGTGTTCTATATGAATCTTTATTTTGGTAAAATCCCTGGTGCAAGATGCACAGTGCAAGCAAGATTAGTGCAGGAGGATAGCTGACTATGGAAGCAAGTGCAAAAAGAATTTCACACAGTCCAGGAGTGCCTTATGAAGAATGTTTATGGAATTCTATTACTCTACACATGAGTGATTCCTGTACTCATAGCATTATATATTTTAATTAATACTTTGTTTTATCGTTTACTGAGTTAGGAAAATTTTTAAAGTGCAAGATATATTGGGTTCTGAAATCTAATTTTTTAATGAGTATTGAAATATGTCTTAGTTGAATTATGAGGTAGACCATGGGATAGTACAGATTGTTCAAAAACTCATACTCACCTCCTTTGAAACAATCTCCCATCATTTGTTCATCATTGTCTTACCTACTAACCCGATCATTATGACCATTACACCGCTACCACATATTCCTTCGCCACATCCAATCATTATTGCTCACCCTTAGCAGGATGATATGTATCTGCATCTGATCTAAAGAGTCGTTCTTTTAGCATTAAACATGATTGGTTGGATGGGACTAAAAAGAAAGAGGATGGATGAACCTCCTGCATAAAATTATCAGCAACCGTTGGTATCGCTCACTAAAATCATTTTGAGGTTGTGACATGAAATTCTGACAAATTCAAACATGCCACCCATAAGGAATGAGCCATCATCCTTGAAGGAGATATAATAGATTGCGGAATACGAGAACAACCTTGCACTATTGCAAGAATCCAGATTCCTTCCATTCTTGCAAAAGTTCGATGGCTTCAACATGGCCATGGTGATAGATTTTGTGAAGAAATTTGAAGGAGGCTGAGCTAGGGCCGGCTCATTAGAATTTGAAGTCACGAAGGAGTCCATTGTGTGAGCTACATGCTTGCCAACTACAAGGGAGCAGTCATTCAAAAAGGAGCGACTTGGAAAGAAACGATGGCATCGGTTTGTGAGTGACAGAAAGCTCAAAGTTGAAAGGAAGAAAGGGCTTTCGCAGAGTGCCATGCTCAGAAAATGGCAAGACCTCATGCACATACTATAGAATTTTTTGACCTGCGAGGGACGTTACACATCAGCGTTCGTGTACCATATCAGGTTTTTGTTGCACTTATAGTCAAGGAAACTTATTAATTTTCCTTACTACCTGCTCCGAAGTCTTAAGAAAACGGCAAAAGGTGTGCAGAGTGGGATGCAAGCCAAGTCACATATAAGTTATATCATCATGAGCTTATCACAATCCTCTTCAAGAAATTGTTGGAAGAAAAGGAAGTGACATGGAAGGCATTCCTGAAGGAGTTTCAGGCGAGGAGTGAAGGGAATTCTACTGGCACGAGTGCAAGTAAGAAAAGGAAGGAAGAGACATTGTCCCCTACCAAGCAAAAAGGTAAAAGAATGTTGGTGCAGGTAGAAAAGAAGCCTATCAAATACATTCTTCCCTCAAAAAAGAAAAGAGAAATCAGAACCCCAACAAAGAAGAAGACTGTCTCTAAAGGGATGAATTAGTATCAATCAAGCTCTTTGATTGTGATTGACGAATCACCTCATGTTTCGCCTAAAGACCATAACCTTTTAATGCTTGTAAATGCAGTGGCCCACACCGTGGTAAATGAAGAAAATGTGGAAAAGGAAGACAACATATTGTTGTCTACCTTTGTTCATAGATTAAGAAAGAAGAAGATGACACCGAGTGCAGGTAAAGTTCAGGAAGAGGGTCATGAGGATGATGAGGCATAACACATGGAGACTCTCAACAATTTTAATGAACAGGACATCGAAACCCTCAATGTTTTTGATGAACAAGGTACTGAAGCCCCTACTGGTTTAAATGAATAGGGTACTGAATCCCCTAAAGAATTGGAAGAACAGGGCATTAAAAATCATGTGGAGTTAAGTGCGCAAGGTACTGAAATCCTTGGCACAAAGACAATGGAGGGCACCAAAACCCTCAATGATAAGGAAACCCCAGGTGCGAAACTCTTGGCGATGTCATAATGCAAACGATCGACGACCTTACTCTTGACAATGGTGAGACTTGATTTGAGAGGATATGAGCATAGAGCCCTCTAACCTCTACCTCAAAAGTCGAATAGTGGAATTGGAGCAGCAAGTCCATCGCCTAGAGGCTTTGAACCAGGTCATGAAGGAAAAAAAATGGCAAAAGCAAGGCGAGGTAGAGCTGCTCCCAGAGGTCAAGAAGCTGAAATAGCAAGTGAAAGTATGGAAGTATCGGGCTTGAAAGTGCTACAAATGCCTCAAGAAGGTGACTAACCAGCTGAAAGGAGCCCGAGGTAAAAACCCAAAGGTAGTGAAAGTAGGGATAAGTATTGAAGTACAAGATTGATAGCTAGCCACCCATTTTTGAAGATTTTTTGCAGAAGGTAAAATGTTGTGTGAGGACACACAACAACTTAGGGATGGGAGGATGTTGGTGTCCCAAATTCCTCTATTTTTACCCTATTCCCATAAGCCTTAACCTCTGTTTTATCTCTACTTAACCCTCTCATTCCTGCACTAGTCCAAGACAATCATCTATTCCTACATAGACTTTGTATTTCATAATTAAGATTTATTAAGTGCTTTATTAATTACTTTACATATATTTCATACCGTTTAGTATCTCTTGTAACTTATGTTTAACTTTCCTAAAAGTAATTGAAGAACTGAGTGTTAATCATTATTTAGCATGATCAGTGCAGGCATATTCCTACAACGCCAATGATGTTGCTTCGTGATCTCCGTGATAGTTTGAATCCTTCTACGCGAGCATTTTTTATCCACGACTCCTAGTTCGGTTGAAAATTATCTAAGGATGGATATTGGCAGTGTATAGTCAAGGATATTTGCCAAGAATATGGTATGCGGCTAGCAAAGTTCGTGCTTTATTATAACCATTGGCCGGTTTTGCAATGTTATTTGTTAGTCCGTTTGGACGAAAGGCTTCAATAGGAAATGAATGTAATTAGTAGAATATGGCCAAGGTCGAGAGACTCTACATGATGTAGACCATAGATAGAGCCAAGCTAGCAATCTCTGAGTTTGTAATTTCATTTACTTTGTAATTTTGTATCGCCCTTAATTCTGGGTTGGACTCGCATTATCATGTATATTTTCTTGTCAAGTTTAATACAAGGAACGTGCCATGTTTTCTTCACATTGTGTCTAACTTTTATTTCATGCGTGATTAAGTGTTGAACCATATCATTTCCTAAACGAAAAATGCGCTGGTTGGATAGGGCCTAGCCAACCTAGCTCTTTTACCCTTGTTCTTTCACCATTTAAAAGGTTTGTGTGAACATTTAGTCATTTTCAGTTGCGTGACTTGGATTGTTTTTATGTTTATTCTAGATTTTTTGAGTTAAATTCATTTAATAATTAAGTGTGAATGGATCCATAGTTTGGAAGTTTAATTAAGTTTATTTCTTTCTTGCAATTTCTTTCCTGGAATTTCCTTCCTACAATTCTTTTCTGACGATTTTTGTCTTAGTTTTCTTCCGCTTGGGTCATGCAGGAAGATTCTTCTTGTACCAGTGCATGTAGTTTCCTACACTCTGGTTTATTCATTTACTTCACGTCAAGTGTTACGTTCCTTTTCCTGCTTATAATTTCATTTATTCCTGCAAACAAAAGTATTGTTAATTTAAGTAATGATTCTTAATGTCAAGAGTTATACTTCTGAAGGATCTAAGAATGTTTACGTGAATTAAGGAAGGAAGTTATTTCAAACACCATACTTTACACTTGTATTTTATGACTTAAGAAAAAGGAACAAAAATGTTATAAGTGAATTACCAAAAGTTAGTTTGATGCATGAAAATTACTTTGACTACTGCTTTGATTATTCTAAATTGTTTCTGCTTTATGAAGTTTATTTTCATTGCAAAGTTCAGTTAATTAATGCATTCTTTTTCATGTGTAATTTATCTCAGAATCTAGCTTGCAATTGAAATTCTTTTCAACACGTCCTTTAATTATTTTGAAAGTAAATTGGAAATTTTGGCGAAGGAAGATCTATCTCAGTGCAAGAGCTGGTCTCTTGTCATAGAGTGCTCTAAGCCTTGAAGGTTAGAGCACCTCCACAAAGACATACATCTTCAGTAAAGAAGGTAAAATATATTTTTTCACATAAGTACTGTACCTGCACTAGTGCAAGGAGATTGCAATAGTACAAGAACAGGTTACTTGGTGTAGAAGGAAGATCAATTGGAAAACAGATCTTTGCAAGGGCCCACATGTTAAGTTGCTAGCCATATATACTGAAGATAAACATAGTATTTCATTTCAGCATTTAAGATTTCTTCCAATTGTGTGAAAGTTCCTTCACTTGATTTCCTTGCAAATTATTCTTTTACATTCTAGCACTAGAATTGCTTTCGTGTCAATTGCCTTTAAGATTGTTTTATGTTTGATTATGAAAAAATTCATTTAATAAGTAGGATTAGGAATAGGAAAATTTCATATCACTTCAGGCATTTCCTGTGCTTTGTCTCTAAGTTTACGAAACCCCGGGTTGACAATTAAGTGTTGAAGAGTTTTCTTATTTGAAATTCCTGCACCCAACAATGTGGTGTGCAAGCAAGAGCTGATGGTGGAACCTGCAAAAATCACGGTGATAGTAAATTTGGAGGCCCCGAGGAGTATCAAATAGCTGCGTGCAATGCTTGGACATATAGGGTATTACAGAAAGTTCATAAAATCTTATACTCATATTACTCTGCCTATGGAGAAGTTGTTGAAAAAGGATGCTACATTCTTCTGGGATGAAGAATGTCAGCACAGTCTGGATGTATTAAAAGAGAAGATGGTCACTGCACCGATCTTGGTCTTCCCAGATTGGAAGAAGGAATTCCATGTGCATGTTGATGCCTCATGTATTGCGTTGGGAGCAATGCTAACATGGGCCAATGAGGGAGAGATGGAACACCCCATAGCCTTCGCGAGTAGGAAATTATTGAAGGCCAAGAAAAATTAATCAATGATAGAGCGTGAAGGATTAGCTATGGCATACATGCTTCAAAAGTTTAGGCACTATTTGTTGGGCGGACATTTCAAGTTGTACATAGACCATTCCCTCTTGAAGTACCCAGTCAATAAGCCTATGATGGGGGGGAAGATATGCAGATGGTTGTTGCTATTTCAAGAGTATGACTTTCAGGTGATTGTGAAGCCAAGAAAGTTGAATACAGGACCTGACCATCTATCGTGGATTGAAGCAGGGGAGGAGCCTACTAGTTTGGAGGAAGGGTTTCCCGACACATAGCTCTTCACGGTGTGTGTAGCAGATAATCATTTTGTAGATATTATCCACTTTTTGACTACAGGGATGGCTCCAGAAGGTTATACCAATCAATAAACGAAGGAACTAGTGGTGCACGTGGTAGATTTTCCGGTGATTGCTAGACATTTGTATAAGATGGGTGCTTATGAGATATTACGACGGTATGTACCAAATTTTGAATGAAGTAGCATCCTAGTTGAAGCTCATGGAGGGGCTGCAGGAGGACATTATGCAGGCAAGGCAAGAACGCAAAAGATTTTGCGAGCGGGTTTGTGGTGGCCTACGCTGCATAAAGATTCTAAAGAATATTGTAGGGAATGTGATGCATGTCAGAGAATGGGAAGACCATTGTGGTGGGACGATTTTCCCTTGAATCCCCAAATCTCATTGCAGCCATTTGAAAAATGGGCAATTGATTTTGTTGGGCCAATTCAACCTCCAGGAAAGAAGACAGGTGTGTGCCATATCATGATCACAACAAAGTATCTAAGCAGATGGATGGAGGCACAGCCTGTGAATGATTGTATAGGGGCCACAATAGAAAAATTCTTGTTTGAGTACAGGTTAACCAAGTTTGGCTGCCAAAAAGTGTTGATGAGTGATTGGGGTATGCACTTCCTCAATGAAACGATCAGCGCGCTGACTGAAGAGTTCCAAGTTTATCATCAAAAAAGCACACTATATCATCCTCAAGCTAATGGAACAATTGAGGCCTTTAATAAGATCTTGGAGAATGCGCTGACAAAGATTCGTAACGCACAACGAAATGACTGGGATGTGTGTGTACCTGCAGTGCTTTGGGCGTACAGAACTACTTGCAAAAATGTCACAGGTTAGACACCTTTCCAATTGGTCTATGGCATAGAAGCTATGATTCCTATAGAATATATCGTGCCTAGTCTATGCATAACATCTTTCACAGGGATAGTGGATCGTGGAGCCTTGGAAGAGCAGCTCGCACAACTGATGGAGCTTGAAGAAGATAGATTCTTGGATGGATTCCATTAGCAAGTGTAGAAGGAACATGAAAAGGCATGGTAGGATTGGCACATCAAGCTGTGCATGTTCAAGGAAAATCATTTGGTTTTATTATATGATAGTAAGTTCACTAAGTTTCCAAGGAAATTTCAGATACACTGACTCGGGCCATATGTTATCAAAGAGATCAAATATGGGGGCATGGTTTAGCTCACAAAGCTAAATGGAGAACCTTTTCCGGGAAGGGTGAATGCAACCCGATTGAAGCCATATATAGGAGATCTGACTCAATGAATATATGATAGCTGGACAATCTTAGTGCTCAAGGCAGTTGCAAGGGAGCGTGGGACTATAGGCTGCATTGCCACGATTGGAGGACTCCGTGGCAGACAGGTTGCGCAGAAAATGGTGAAGTTATAGTGTAGGAAGTTGCACAAAGGGATTTGAGCTGTGAGGGGAGGTGCACG
>APFE030945126.1:2125-16100 GCA_000404065.3 Pinus taeda | reverse complement strand
GGGAAAAACATGAGGGGAATGTTAGGAGAGGGAATTTCTTAATAAGGAATGGGAAAATATGAAAATAACAGGGAATTTCAAGGGAGATTTAGCAAATGATCATGCTTATAGGAACACATATTGGAATTTAGGAAATCATTTGCAAAGACACCTTGTATATAGGGAAAACATATGAAATAAACATGGAGTATATGTACACATGTTTAATCAAGGGAAAAAGGGAATTTATGCACCAACTTTCTGACATTTTAAATCAACAATTTTTGTTATTTTTGTACATGCATATGATAGGGGATATAGGGTTTTGAAACTTTATATATACATTGTTTTATATGTGTGTCTTGGGAGGGGTAGGGTTTCAATTTAGTTATTTAGGGATAGGAAGGGGATTTACATTTCAGTTACAAATAACATAGGGAAAGTGACATATATATGAATATGAAAAGAAGGGAAGGGGAAAGGAAACCAACTGAGGGAAAAAACACTTTGAAACATCATAAAACCATAACACATTTTGCAAACAAATATTGCAGCCATGTAAGTCATTTCATTTTGCATGATATGAAGTTAAAACCATAGTCTACCATCTTAATTTCATCATCTATCTCCAAAACAATGAATAAAGACCCTACCTCGAGCGATTGAGATGATTTGAAGAGAATTTGGGAAGTTTGTTTGAGTTTTGCAGGCCGACAGCTCAACGGGTCTCACAGGCCTCTCAACGGGTCGCACACTGCCCAACGGGTCGCGCCCGTTAAATTTCTGAACTGTGGAGGGGTGCTGGACGGGTCTCGCACCGCCCAACGGGTCGCACACCACGTTGAACGGGTCTCGCACTGCTCTGATGCCCGAAACCACTGCAATTCCGCTCCTTTCGCCTATCACTCTCTCAAAGCCTCTCTTGCAAGCTTTCAAATGCACAATGAGAGTGAAAGGAGGGAACATACCTTTTATAAACTTCATTTGGAAAAATTTCATCCATAAACCCACTTTATAAGGTTTCTTTTTGACACTTTTTAAAAACACTGATTTTGGTTTCCTTTATCCTGAATTTGACTTTTTGAGTGCTTTGACTTGTTTCTTTTTGCAGGTAGATGATCTGAAGGACCTTGGTAAGGGGACCAGGGTTGCAGTTTGTCTATTTGAAGACTTTGAAATTTCATCACTTATTTACAAGACTGAGAAAATGACCTTGGGCTTTAAAAACAGAGTTTTTAAATCCAAGGTAAAAATTGACTGTACAAGATAAAAATATTGAAGAAACATGTTAACAAACCTCCCTCTGGCTTGCTGAGTACTCATGGATTTTCAGAGACATGACCTTGCAGAGACAAATGACCAAAACCCTAAACCTAGGAATTTGATAATAAGACACATCAAGACGAGCTTGAAAAACTGTAATAACTGATATGACCTGATCTAGCAAAGCCAAGAGGGGCATAAAGACCAGCTCCTCCATCAGGTTTATGGCATGCCTAACGGGATGCAAAATTTGACACTGATGAGACACCTACTAATGCAAATGCAAAGAGCTTTTTGATCACTAATGGAGGGCTTTCAATACCGACACTAACAGGAATCATATTCAAATTTCATAAAAATTTATAGAAATAGGACAGACTTCAGTTTATTGGATATCATTTTCAGGGCCAAAGGTCAAAACAGGGACACATTTCACTTCTTACAATTTCACTCTATTGAATTAGTCTATAATCAGGTCATCGTGGGAGATTGCACATAATTATTTCTTGAAAAATAAAATATCGATCGCACCTATGAGGTTGGAAAGAATACTCAGAGGGCTACCACAGGACAAAATTTCAGAACTTGGAGATCTTAAATTATAATGTTATAGTCATTTCAAGATCAAGCTCCTAAAAGAAAGAAAAAGAGATACTAGGAAGTTTGATGGCAAGTATCCAGTAACTTGCATATTATAGATGGAGCAATATTTCGATCTACATGATGTGAAATAGTTACAAAATGTACATATTGCATCTTTATATTTAGAACCAAATCATTTTTTATGGTATAGAAGGCTTTGTTGTTGTAAACCGCTTGACATTTGGTCAATTTTCACAGAGAAAATGATAACACATTATGAGGATACAAAGAGAAACACCTTATTTAGCCAATTGATAAATATCAACCGAAGGGGTTCAATGGCAGAGCACATTGAGGACTTCCAAAAATTGAATATAAGAGTAAATGATATTCCAAAGAAGCATAGGATTAAAGTCTTCATAGGGACTTTAATGGATAACATCCAACATGAGGTTTGCCTTTGGGAACCTGATTCATTGGATAACTCATTCAGGGTGACCAGAAAAATGTAAAGCAAAATTATGGAAACAAGGAATTCTACCACTCACAACTCTAAATATGGAAGTGTTTTTTTCTCCTAGCCTTCCACCACCTACAAGGTTGATACAACAACAATTGGAAGAAAAAAGAGCAAAAGGGCTTTGTTACAGTTGTGATAGCAAATACACTAAAGTTCATAAGTGTGTTGAGAAGAAATTATTTTATATAGATCGTGAAGAGGAGGAAGAAAAGGATCAAGAAGCATCAAAAGAAGAGGATGTACATTAGGAACCAACACCAAAGAAATAAGAAATGAATCTGACCATAACTTGTACTGCATTGACATGAATTACCCTCCTCAAACTCTCAAGATAGAAGGACATATCAAGAAGAAGAAGGTTCAAGTAGTGAAATATTAGGAAGAAAGGGGTCAAGAAACGTCAAAAGAAGGGGATATACACCAAGAACCAACCCTGGAGAAAGAAGAAATGAATCTGACCATATCTTGTAATGCATTGGTAGGAATTACCACTCCTCAAAATCTCAAGATAGAAGGACATATAAAAAAGAAAAAGGTTCAAGCAGTGAAAGATCACATTGAGTATCAACAGCAAGTTCTCTAACTTTTAAAGGATAACCTCACTTTGGTGCAAAATTGAATGAAACAACAAGTAGATCAACATAGCAACAAAATAAGTTTTGATGTGGGCGACTGAGTATTTTTACGACTACAACCATAAAAGTAATGTCCCTCAAACAAGCTAAGAAGGATGATAAATTGTCGCCAAATTACTATGGTCCTTACATGGTTTTGCAAAAGATGGGTACTATGGCATACAAATTGGAGCTTCCTGCATCTTCCATAGTGCACCCAATTCTCCATGTTTCATGCTTAAATAAGGTTATAATTGACAAGCTCCCAGTTCAAATAGTATTTTTGGAACTTGACGAGGAAGGAAAAATTATATTGGAACCTAAAGTAGTCACGAAAACAAAAACCCAACAGATATGAAATCAATCAATTTCAAAGTATCTCATCAAGTGGAAGAACTTACTTGCTGAAGATTCAACATGGGAGGATGATAATTTTATACAACATCATCCAGAACTACTCAAGCATTGAGGAAAACACTTTTTTAAGGAGAGGGGCATGTTAGTTTCCTATACTACTAGTGTAGCCCTTTATTGTTATTAGTGCAACCCCCTTATTGTATTATTGTTCCCCAAAGAAGCCCACTACTGTTATTGTTGTTCCCTTACATTATTATTTTTATGCCGACTCTTATCATATTGTGACCCCTTAGACTCCTATATATAGAAAGGAGGTCTTGTCATTTGTATCATCAAAGAATTGTTCATTTGTGTAATGTAAAGGAGGTTGCCTCCTCGAAGAGGATTATTTTGAGGTTGTTGATCTATTTCTTCTTCTATTTTATGAGTTGGTTGCATAACAGTGCGACAGTGCTTACAACTTTGTGTATGAGTGCGATAGGTGTTTACATGGCTAGGAAAACTGGTATACACAAATAACAACGTTCAAAGTCACTAGAACGGTTTGCAAACATGACATAACAACCAAACATGTCAAAATACAACAATTGATCCAACAAGCGAAAGGGAGAAAGACACGTAG
Organism: Pinus taeda; assembly: GCA_000404065.3. Lineage (NCBI taxonomy): Eukaryota > Viridiplantae > Streptophyta > Pinopsida > Pinales > Pinaceae > Pinus > Pinus taeda. Next base: position 12,163 of record APFE030945126.1, on the reverse strand, counting down.
AGGAAACGCATAGAATGACTCTCAGTGCTTGAAACCATGCATTTCATTGAAGACAAAATTATATGAAAATGCATATCAGTCCTTCAAGCTATGCTAAGAGGTGTATTTCAAAATATGTGCTTTGTTTTGCTTACCTACCCTCAAAAGGGTTATGCATCAGACGGAGTCTTCATGCGGTATCAATATTCTATCATACCTTGGGTTCCTTGGTCTTCTTATCTTTCTCATCAACTCCTTGAGAGTCATCTAGCATGTCATCCCTATTTGTGGCCCCTGAGAAACATAATTATGCAGTTTCAATGGGAAGTGACTGCTACGGGATGAGGCCCTTGTAGGACACATCTGCACAATTTTAGGATGCATGGAAGACTCGGTAGCTGAGAGAAAAATGGCATAGTTTTAGGATGCAAGGTATTGTTGTGGGAGGAGGCCCTAGGAGGAAACATCTCCACAGTTTCAGGATGTAAGGTAGACTGGGCAATTGTGGGACAAAACTGTGTAGTTTTTGGAGACAATGGGTTCCAGTTGAGAGAAGGACACTAGGTGGAACCACTGCGCAGTTTTGAATGATAAGGGAGATTGGGCTTTTTGTGCATTGCATAGTCTCAACAGGCAAGGGGAAAATCTTGAAGGTTGCAGATCAAAGTGTGTAGTTCAGGAAAGATGGATGAGGCTAGGTTGCTAGGGAAACTCCAAAATTTGGCTAAGCTTGGGATCAATGGAACTGATGTGAACAGTGATAGAACATGACTATAATCACACACTTGAACATTCACTGATACAACATAAACCATCTAGAATATATAATACATACTTCGCTTAATGCAACAACCTTTGTGGAAGCATACGACAAGTGAAACTCTAATAATGGACTTTGAGAGGATAAAGGCAACACTTGTGCAAGAGTGCATGAAATGAGTGCAAAAATGTCTATGTGGTGAGGACAACCCATTCTCACAAAGATTTCCCCTTGAAGCAAACAAACTTCCATTTGCATGACAAGCGATAATCCCCATGCCCAAATATGACACATACTATATAAATATAAAAGAGTGAACGACTCTTAAGGTCAAAGAGGGAATATTGAGATCATCAACTTACCAAATAAGTGAGTAAGGAAGGATCGATCACAGGATCCATAGTAGGCTCCGAAATTTAAGTATAGGCCAAAATTTTGGAGCGTGTTGCAGTGGCTACAACACTTTGTAAGAGAGATTTTTCAGTGTGAAGTTGAGAACTGCATGAGATGTTGTCTTTTTATTTCAGAGTCAATACTGGCTAGAAACCTAATGTGGAGGACCTGTGGACTTGCGTTTGGAATGTTCATCAGATTTGTAGACTATTGGTTTGTAGTGTTTGGATAATTCAATAGAGAGAATGTCAACCGACATTTTAATATCTACCACTATGTTTGGAGAGATCAATTTTTTGCTAATTCGTCAAGTGCATTTATCACTGTGGACCTACCTACTGCATTTTTTGTTAAAATATATGTGAAGATTCGGAGTCTGTCCTACAAGTGGAGCGGTCATTGTTGTTTCGAATGAGCTCCCCCAGATTGTTGTTCAGAAGATTCGAAAGGTTGACATACAACCTCTTATGTTATTAGCACAAACCAAACCTATGTTCAAGCATGAGTTACTAGATCTGTGTGTGGACTATGGTGCCTAAAGATCTTTCCAAAGGTATTCCAATTCAATTCTCATGGAGGAGGAATGATCATTGGTAGCGGAATTTTTATTAGACATCCGGTGAAAATTTTCTACAGTATAAATTTGTGAAGAAAATTATAGTGAAATCAGAGATGCTACATACTCATACACCACATTGATTTCCTTAAGTCCACATATGTGTGACTCACCATCGCATGAGTTACTGTATATTTGTCATTTCATTCATATTCAGAGAATTTTGGTAAAATATTTAGCTCGAAAATGGAAATATCATTGTCGGCATAACAGATGAACTAATGAAGAGGCAGAGTAACAATTGTTGAGGTTTGGTCATGAGACCTTATACCAATGTCAGTTCCATATACTGAAATGGAGTTGTTGTTGATACCACAAACGACACCAAAGCTCCACCATGGTTCAAGCTCATGTCACCTCATGCAACACGACTCTTGACAATGGTGCGGGAAAGTAGAAGCCTCACCATGGTAGTGAGGAAAAATAGGTTGTGGTTCAACATTGAGTGAATCCCCACTACCATGTTCATTGTCTTATATTTCACTTATACATAACCAATTAGTGAAAACCAAGACACTCTTGTAGGGACGCTTTTAGAGATTTCATGAGATCCTCATACGTGGCAACTTCAGCAAGTGTAAATTGTTTTTAATCCATCTTCGAAGTTGTGTCCTTAAATTTTGAAAATTTTGACATGGTTAGACCATTGTTTATATGCTCCTTAGGGATCTAGTCTTCTATGCTAAAATAATAGTGATAAAAAATTAATAATGGGGGTAAAATATTTATTTCGATGCATATACAATGGAGTTCATAGAAAAATTGAGTTGGAATTTAAATATTATAGATTTATTTCTATTTGTAAATTTAAAGTGCAAAACTAGTTTTTGAACAATGTTGCATAATTCAAATTAGTAGTTCTTGGCACTTGGAAACCCTCAAACACATCACTAGTTTGGTTGTGTCAATATCTTGGTCCATTTTTGGATTGGTATCCTTGTTTTCATGTTATTTATGATTTTGGAAAGTTACAAGTAGTTTTGGGCAGTGGTCTAGAGGCTTTCATGAAAAAGTGGCATATATATTTGCGACCGCATGCATAGAATAAAGGGTTTTTGGTCATAGTTGCACACAACCATGCCTATGGGTACGGTTGGAGCATCCCAACTGCATGCATGTATTGTTATGGGTGTGGTTGGGATGTTTCTCTTGTGAAAAGAGTTACAACTCAGGGATTGATCACTTGGTGTGGTTTTCAGGCTCTTGAGTGGTTTGTAGTCCCTGAGGACGGTTAGTAAGATTTCGGTTTGTAGGCCCAATTCCATAACTGGAAATTGGAGCTCGGGTCATTTCATAGTAGCAATCAGCTCGCATTTACTCTGGAGAGCTTGTAAAAGAGAGTAAATGTGGGAGGGGAGGTTACAAATTCAACACCATCAAAAACAACTGGGTGCCCAAAATCTTGAAGCTTGACCATTATAACCCAGCTTTCAAAAAATTTCCACCACATTTTATCAAAATCGTGCCAAAATTTCCATTATTTTCCAAGAAAAAATGACACTTTGGTAGAATACAACTTTCAAAATTGAACTGACAAAAGTATTTCAATTTTTCAATCTCATTTTTTTCCATCTTCTTATAAAATATTAATGGAATCCAACCTCAGAAACAAATCATCCTCAAACTTAGAAAAAAAAAACAAAGAACAGAATTTATCTTCACATAGATGCCCCCACACACTTCCTTCATATCTAGGTTGGACAAATCATGTTCAATCCTCCAGTGAAAAATGTGCAATAGCTGAGCCAAAGCAAAAGAAATCATTATGAAAACCATGGAAGAACATGGGCATCCTCTTCTTCTAGCCCCAAAAGGTAGCATTCACAAGTCTTGGGTACCTGTTAAATCCATGACATTATCATGTAGATTCCCACATAATTCCTCCATAAATCTCTTACACTTTGGGATCCCTTCCTATAGGCCACACATTAACCAATAACATCGTCTTCTTAGGTATATAGTATCCTTCTACTGTCACATCCTCCACAATCTCATGGGGAAGTACCATCGATCCCCTGGGTATAATCGTAGTGTCTCTTTCACCATGCACTGAAGGTATTTCGTACTTACAATAAAATAAAATAAAATGATGTAGGGTCAAGAGCCATGCAAATGGCATTGCCTTCATGGTTTCTGGTGTGATTTTGGTCTCCATTTTATCATTCTCAGCTATATCAAGCACCACAATTAGAAAATATTTAGCATGCACTATCTTTGAATTTGCGGTGACATTCTAGGTTGTGTGGGAATTACAAGGTTTTCCAGGGTCCTTGATCTTTCTTCCTATTTTTAAACCTATCTGAAGTAACCTGGCTCTGATACTAGTTGTTAGAAACTAGGAAAATACTAACTTGGGGTCATGAATTAGTATTGTATGAATTTTAAAACTTTATTTCACTTGCAATGATATTAGGGAACCAATAAACGTTCAAGCAATTAAATTATATGAGCATGGCATAAAAGAACATATGTATCACAATGAGAACACACAATTCTTTAAATATTTATTTCAATTTCTTCATAAGGCAAGAAAAAACTTGCTATTGCAAGTTCTATGGCTAAAACTAGCAGGAAGAAACTGCTCCCTAATTTATCAACTACAACTAAAAGGATTTAGAACTTGTTGTAGTGGCTATAACCACCCTCCAAAATTTTTCCTCAGATTCGTTTTGGAGCCTCCCTACCAACCTTTCACAACAATTTGTCTTGCTTCGTCAAGTACACAAGCTTCAGTGATTTTCTTGCAGAATGATAGCCTGTCCATCAAAAATTGTTGCATTCCCCTCACAGGTTGTTCTTCTAGACTTGGTCCAGTTGTAGGCTGAGCAAATCCCCCAAGAAATTGTGAAATTCTGGAGGGGAACCAGCCTTCCCTCTAGAAATTGCGCAATTCTTTCTGGCAGCCTGCTAGGCTCCAGAATTGTGCAAATCTGTGTGTCACTCTTCATTGAGAAAATTGCACAATTCCTCCCAGTAGGGCTTCTCCGCCCAAAAATTGTGCAATTTTGGGCAGCAGTCAGCTGCTCTTCCCATAAATTGTGCAATCCCTCTGGGCAGCCAACCCAGCTGCCTCCCAGAAATGCACATTTTTCCTCCCAGCTGAGTAGATTGTTGCATGTGCAGTTGAGTTGACCGATTCCCTCTGGGACCAAGAAAAATGGATTTGCATGCATGGGCTACTCCTCCCAAGGTAACATGCAAAGGAATCCCTTGTTCCAGGGATCTAATTTTAGCAGTTGGAGATTACATGCAAAGATCATTTCAAAAACCTCCCACCAAGTGTGCTTTCCCTAGATTTGTGGCATGCGCATCACAACCTCGATTTTATCAAAACTCATCAACCGAACACTGCAAACATCATTCTTCACATCGATATTGTAGCTCTGACATCCCACAATGCATCTAGGAGTCATAAGCACATTCAGATCAGTTTTTTTTGGGTAAGCCCGCTTTTCATGTCTCTCGCTGCGTTTTTGTCATTTTTTGTGTTTCGCTTCGTATGAATGATGTCAACTTGATTTCAATGAGCGCTTGTTGTCTTTTTGATAGATGATAGCTTGCACTATCATCATTTTAGTCTTCATTTACATCTCACTGATGTCGCCTGCATGACATTGTTTTGCATGGACAGTCATCGTTGTGGTGACTCACTTCACACACATGCATGCTTTCCCTTTTTCTGAACCTTGCACTTGTTTTTTGCATGAATGATCATTCACTCTTGTTTGCACTCATCTCGTCATGCTTTCACACTTCTCATGTTTTTAGTCACCTGTCGGTCGGACTAGGTTACCTTGGCCCGGACTGTGCCTTGCCTGGATAGCACTGCACATTTCTGGAAGTGAAGGCTCTGCCTTCCCTCCAGAAATTACGTAAGTCTAGCTTGGAATTGACCTCCAGGCTTGCATTACGCAATTATTGGAGGTAGTGTCATGTTGGCCCCAGAAACTGCGCAATGCAGTTTACTGGATTGCATGTCACTGTTGACTGAAATTGCGCATTTCGCAGTTTCAATCCTCAATAGGCCAAGATGGATTGTGCATTGTGCAGTTCCAGAAGCCAGTCAGCCTCCATACAGTCTAGACTATGCCTTGTGCAGTTTTGGTAGTCAGTCTCCCAACCTCTTGGTGAAAATTGCGCAACCTTCACGATCAGTCACATAGGTATGATGCATGTCAATCCTTTAGTTTGTTTTGGTTTTCGACTAAGAGATCACTTGTCATGAGTGTTGCTATGTCTCCAGGTATCATAGGTGTTCGTCTGCCTCTCAGTAGCACAGGTGCAATGGATTCCCAAAGAGCATATTCGAAGACATCATTCAAAACACACTTGGGGATGCAGTCAATGAACTGTCTATAAACTTGCCTACCTATGAAGACATCAAGTTGTTCGTAGACAAGGACATCAAGGTAAGATGGCAGCAGCATCACATCGAGCACACCATTAGCAGCAACAAAAGGCAACACACTTGCACGCAACGAACGTAAGAGGAAGGTTGTTGACAACATAGAGGCAGAACAAAGTTGCAAGCTCAAGCAGATCCACTGGTGATGAAAGCAACATTAGAGACTCAGGCTATGAGGTGACAGTGCGACATGAGGATCATGCGAAGACATAGAACCAAACAGAGAAGGAGTTTCATGTGCTAAAACAACAACTTAAGGAAGAACAGGAGCTGCATAGACGAGAGAATGAGTTGCAACAGGAAAAGGTACAGCAAGGGACACAACATGAATTCACGGATGAAACTACACTCGTACAAGTTATAGATCCATCCCAGCAATTGGGATGGAGAAGACATGGTGACTGGTTTTGTTGATCGCATGTAAGGGAATTCAGCAACATGCATGTCATTGTGCACACGCATGTGATCCAACCCATTTGGCACATTCACCAAGGTGAAGACAGGAAGCAATTCTGGCTGGCGCTAAACATGCAATTGATATCTGATGCGCATGACCACCAACACACACTGAAGATCAACACGGACACTATGCATCAGTGTGTTTCCGGTTCGGCCGCACCCAAGAAGACCATGCGCATGCTAGCAGAGAAGTTGGATGGAGGAGCCACACCAATGCACTCGGATGCAGCGGAGGCAAGAGTTCGCTTCAACAATATGTCACCATGGAGTGCATGCACACCATCACGGACGACCAAGCTTGGAATCATCTCACCACCTTCACCATCACAAGCATGTCAAAGAGTTGGTCTCATCACAACGGACCGAGTGTCAGTGATTTCTTGCATGGCTTTCTCAAGCCATTTTATCTCACATGGGAACATGTGCATTGTAATGTAATGTCTTGTCAAGTGGAAGTTTAAGTGTCGATAGTTGGATGTAACAGTCATAGAGTACATGAAGAGTCATGGGGGTAGATGAACTGTCACAAAGGGGAATGTTAAGGGGAACCTCATAACTCACTGTAAAGGCTTTTGGTCAACCAAGCTTCCAATAAGACTATCTTAGAAAGAGATCGGACAATATTGTAACGAGCCTTGGCTTCTCCACTGCGCAGAGCTAATACATCTCTTTGGAGGAGCAGGCGGTTGTGGCTATAACATTCCGCTGTCTGAACTAGTGGTTGGAAATGGATGTATTGTATGACTGGAACTTACACTTCCTAATATAACAAGAGCCAACACGTTTCATGCATATGTTTTATTGTATTCTATGCCATCTAATTTACTCTAAATGATATATGTATATGTTTGCTTTCGCATGCATGTATAGCTATTTGTGTATATATGTATGGATCTTTCTGAATGTGTTGTTGTTTTAACCATCACTTTGGGTTGTTAGCTAACTTTCCTTCCATGTTGTGATGCATCTTTGCTCATGTGTTCCCTTTTTAACTCCATGCTATCACAAGTTTCCAAGGGGCGCACTCATCTCAACCCCCCGTGTGTTAGAACCTCTCATGCACCTTCCTTGGCTCACTGCAAATGTCACACCCTTGCTACCAACAGAGTTATCTTACTTGCCTCTGTGCAAAATCACGGTCAAGGCATTACCGTATGACCCACTACTAGGACTCCTACACCAAATGGTTTGAGGTCTAATTAGGACTTCTTACCGGGGAGATCCCCTTACATGTTGGCGGGTCTAGCACCATCAACAAAACCCTAATTTTATCAACTACTATTGAAGCGAGCTTTAACCCCTAAATATTTTCCAGCAACTACTAGAAGGAGCTACAACTTACATGACCTCAATGATTCATCTTTCATACAATATTCAAACTCTAATCATGAATCCATTCCCTTTTCCAAAAAAAATCATTTTGTCTCTCAAACACTCACCAAAACCACCATTGCATATGCTCATGCAATTGTTCACTATTCTTTTTCAATTGCAAATTCAACTCTGCTTATAAAGGCATTTGGACTGATATTTTTTGATATTGAATTTGAGTTATCTCCAACTCAGTACTTGCATGAATATTTGATTTTTTCCTTTGTCTTGCTTCTATAAAGTTATCTCAATGTGTTCTTCAAGTCTTCAAACTTTTCTCTGTGCCTTCTCTAAGAAAAAATGAGTTAAACTTGTATCTACCTTAATTATGGAGAGTTACAGGAATTAACAGAAGTTCTTCTATTTTCAATGAGATCCAACTTTGGTTGATCTGCCAAATATTCCTTTAAACTTGTCCCTGCTTGTTCATTTTAACTCCTAGTGCCACACTATTGTATTCAGCACAAACACCAAATTCCAAGTTGCCGACTCATTCATCTGTGTATGGCATATAATGCCAAAATTAAATGTTGAATAAATTTCCATGGGCTCTTTTTTTTTATAGCCTTCAGGGCTAACTCCGTTAGTTTCCGACCCATTCATCCATGTGCCCAAATCACTTCAACACATGCCCAAATCCTTTTAAATCAAAACTGTTGATCTGCATTTTATATTACAATTAACTGAAGGCCCTCGATCATAATACAAGAATCACAATAAAAACCATGTCATGGATGCGCTCTTTGTTAGTTGATAGAATTGTCAATCATTGTCTATAGATCCATCTCCCAGGATTTTCATCCCCGACATTTCTCTTTGTGCAATATTGTTTTTCTTTCGAGGTCATTTCTTCCGATATTTTCCTTCTGGGTTCTCTTTCTAACTTTGTGACTATCTCAACTTCCTATCTCCCCGACACCCCATCTATAACTATTACATGCACTTGTTATTTCTTCAAGGGAAGTTATTGAGATTTGTAGCTTGGGAGGTACTCTAAACCCTAGGTTAGAGGGTTTTGGAGGAATTGGCACACAAAAGTGACTTGTAGGCTAAGAACCCAAGCCTATGGCCTTTGCACCCAAGCATGTTGGTTTGACACTATGATGAGAATTGATGGTTTGAGTGATGGAGATGTATTTTCAAGGTTAATCCTCTCTGCGGAAAGAGACGATCCCTCTAACCCAATGAGTGGATCTATCAGCTTGAAAGGACAATCAACTAGATATCTTCCTTGATTATAGTTGAAAAGTAGAACAAGAGAGATGGCCTACCTTGCTCTGATGCTAATCCATTATCCTTTGTTGAGATCCTCGAATCGCTTGTGTCACAGCCTCGTTCCTGCTTCTTTTAGCGCTTATGTACCTGCACAAGTGTCTAGGAGACAACAAAGCATACCAAGGCTAATAGAAAATCCAATAATAATCTATTTAGCTAATCAAGGAATTCCAAACAAATACATACATGAACATATATATTGGGAAGATGAACCAGCAGTTGTATTATTATTTAAAGAATAAAGGGGAAGCTTACAACCATAGCCTTGATGTTGAAAGGTTGTCCTTGAGTGGTAATCCAAGTCCAAGCCAAGAAACTGTCCAACACTCTTTCTCCAAGTCTAATGAATAACCTCTAAGCAAAAGCTCAACATAGGGGTGCAAATGGACATAGATCAACCTGACCAACCATTTGGGAATGGGAGAGGAGGAATTTATAGGCTGGGAGAGGGAATTAGGACTTCTTCAAATATAGGATTAGGCCCACATCTCAAGGAGGTAGCTCATAGGGATAAGACAAAGAGATCAAGTTAGGAGGATTCGACCTCATCTATGCGAAACCACCTCCAACTCGCCACTCTGGAAGGCTTCTAGATCACGAAGCTTCTCATCTCCTTTGGGAAAATTGGATTTTTTGGATCATCGCTGGTATATGGGGTGTAGGATTTAACCCCGTACAGAAATTACCTGCATATGAATTCTAAAACACAGAAAATAAACAATGCAAGAGCATAACACATAAAACACATATACATAGAGATTTTCCCCTGGATCCCAAAAC